>LDKF01003596.1:9690-19940 GCA_001026735.1 Rotylenchulus reniformis | reverse complement strand
CGGTAGGGTCGCGGAAGGGTTTTCGGGACTCAGACAATTTTTAGCTTTTTCGGGACTCGGATCATTCGGGACTCAGATCATTCGGTACTCAGACGATTTTTGGTGGTTTCGGGACTCAGATCATTTTTGGCTGTTTCGGTACTCGGATCATTCGGGACTCAGATAGGTAGCCGACCCGGCTAACCTCCCCCCCTTCACCCAGCCCTCTAAACCACCCTAGAAAAAAATAAAGATACAAAAATTTCCGATTTTATTAATTGGAAAAAATTTCAAAATCTGAAGCAATTTGAAAAATCTGAAGCCCATGTTTATTTCTTTTCGAAAACCTTCTCAAAATGTCGAAACCAACCACTGTCGAGATCAACTGCTGTCGAGACCAAAAGAACCTGGGAAGAAATGGTTTAAAAATTTATGATACACGAAGAATGCCAGAGGAAGAGAGGACATGATGTCTCCACCATTCCGAGCAAAGAGCAAAGTGTCCTCGCCGATGCTCGATCACAAGTCACATGTCAAAGATATGTATCTAAAAAAAATCCTTTGGTTGGATTGGAATTTGGAACTTCCGCGGTGTATATTGGGCGATTGGGAGTTAGAATTTTAAAGCGGACCTAGGTCACATACATAAACAAAAAAAGTTTTTGTCGTGTCCGATTATTTTTATCCGTGTGGGAATTAGCATAAGCATAAATTTTGGAGCAATATTCCTTTTTATCCAGTTATAAAAAAAATTGACCACGGTTTTCAATCTTATCCTACAGTATAAGATTGAATTGTTTTCAATCTTATCCTACAGTATAAGATTGAAAAAATCCATAGGTCTCGTTTTAAAAAATAAAGGCCTCGAGGTTTTCAGGTTAAACATTAAAGGTAACGAAATTCAATGCCATGCCAAACTACCACCGCCACCGCTGTCGAAATCCAAGGGCGCCGATTTCAACATTTCGAAATTTCTTTTTTGTTAAATTTCATAAGTATTTCAAAATCAAAATGGTTTTGTTGAATGAGTTTTCTTGAGTAAAAATTGACCACTTTGAACTAAAGACACTTCTCCGGCGACTCCCTATCATATCATTAGAGATTGGCATTTTGAAAAATCACGTACAAGTGCCACGTACCAGTAGGCAGGGGGTTACACGTGTAACGTACTCACGTGCCAAAAACAAGTGCAAAGACTGGTTCGTGTTTGAAACGTGTTCGGCTTTTACACGTGCTGCGCGGCATTTTACACGTGCAACGTACCAGTGCTTCTACAGGTTAAAAAAATTGGTAAAAATTGTGAAAAACTGAAAATACATGTAAAAATGAGTTTTTCAATTAAATTTTTCAATAAAGTAATGAAAAATCGAATTTTGTAGAAAATAATGGCTTCTATACAAAGGTCCCCTGTGAAGCTACAAAATATCCCCAAGGACAAAACATCTCCAGATGTACAAAATACCAAAAAACCGGAGGCCTATGAAATTTTTGATAATTCCTAGGCTATTAATCTTTTTGATTAATCCAATCCTGTGAAATTTTTAGAAAAACTATTCTGCAAAATTTTTGAACCGAAGTGAATTTGGAGACCCAGGGTTTACATATGAAACTTTTTAATTTCAAAACATGTATCGGGTCCTCCCTTGTACAATATTGGCGAAAATTTTTACCATTCTGGGTACTCCCTTGGACTTTACAATATTGATTTTTAACGAAAATTTCACCATTCTATTTTAGGGTCTTTCATTTTCCTAAAATTTCGCCATATTTTGGATGCAAAAAGTTAGTACGTGAAGACCGTGCAAAAAGAGCACGTACAAGTGCCAAGTCCAATAAGCAGGGGTTACACGTGCAACGTACTCACGTGCCAAAAACAAGTGCAAAGACTGGTACGTAAATTAGCACGTTTCGTTAAAAAAACCAGTTTAACGTGTAACGTACTTCATGAAGGTCGTGTACATACAACGGTACATGGTCGATCATATCATAATATCAGGGCAGCCGAGAAACGTTTTTTTTTGCTCGTCGTCGACCCCTTCCTTAACGTATCCCATTGCCGAAAATTTTTTCTGCTTTCCTGCTGATTGAAAACGGACAATAGATACATAAGTTTGGTTTCAATTCAAATTTAGAATGCCTGTTATGTTACTACTTACTGTTAATGTTAGTAATCTTTTTAAATTGAATTTTGAGATATTCTTTTTTTAGTTTGAAAGGAATTAATTTGTTGATCGTTATTTCAAAATTTGAATTAAACTTTGTGATGTGAGGAATCTGGATGTTGATATTCATGGAATATGTCTCCTGATGTCAGGGCCGGCGCCAGGATTTTCTGACGGGTGGGGCTGAACTTTTGGGGTCACCAGCGAGCAAGAAAAAAACCGAAGTTCGGCGGCCCGATCGGGCCGCCGAAGAAAATTTCGCGTTTTTAGACCATTTTCTTAAGAGCGCTTTATGAAGTAATTTTATTAGGGAAGTGCCGGCGGCCCCGACAAGGGCCGCCCTTTTTTTNCAAATTCCATTTTCAGGTTTATTTTCTATCATCTTATTTGCGGATTGTGCTTTTGTTATTGTTTTGTGCGTCTGTATTTTTCTGATTGATTGTATCTCTGGTGCGATGGAGCTGGATTTTTTGAGGTAATTTTTTATTTTTTTTTGCGTTATAATCAATGTAATTTGTTGTTTTTTAGACAAGCGCAGTACCAACTGCTGGAAGGCGAAGAGAAATTCAATGTGCAGTCTCTTGACAAGGTAAAAATATTACTTACATATAATTGACAACTACCTAATTAAGAGATTATTTTTCCGTATTTTTAAAAAAAAATTTATAAACTTTTTTATATTCTTTGTTTTGTTACGTTGCTCATATTCATATGATATTGTGCTGTTATGGAATGTTGTTGAATGAATGGAATGTGTTGTCTGATGTCAGAATGCAATTTGGCAGCATATCTGATAGAAAAAATGTACATTATTCCCATTACTTATTTTTTCATAGGAATAAAAATTTATTTCTAACTGTTAAGGTGGTCACACTTATGAATCGATCCACCGGTGAGGCTCAAAAGACGGCATCGGACATTTTGGCACGTTTCAAAGAAAGTCCTAATTCGTGGACAAAGGTCGATGCAATACTCGAATTCAGGTTTCTTTAATTTAATAAAATTTATTACTTTTTTATGTTTGAGTGATATGCTCGAGACGAAATATTTTGGTCTACAAATTTTGGAACAATTAATCCAAACACGGTGGAAGGCATTGCCGCGAGATCAATGCGACGGGATCAAGGGGTACATCGTCAACATGATATTGGACATCAGTGCGGATGCAGAGAAGAGCGAGCGGATGAAGCTGTTGTTGCAGAAATTGAATCTCGTCTTGGTTCAGGTCCTCAAAAAAAATAAAAATAAAAATGTTTTATTCCGATGTTTCAGATAGTCAAACAGGAATGGCCTCGTTTATGGCCATCATTTATCAGCGACATTGTTGGTTCCAGTCGCAATGGCCAGTCGCTCTGCATGAACAACATGGCAATTCTCAGACTGCTCAGTGAGGAAGTGTTTGACTTCGGCACAGGACTTACCTCTGCACGATCAATCCAATTGAAGCAACAATTTTGTGGCCAATTCGAAGAAGTGTATCGCCTTTGTTACGAAATTTTGGTATGAATCCGAATCCTTAATTTTGTAATTATATTCATTTTGTAGGAAAATTCTGACAATGCCCAATTGATTTATGCCACTTTGCACACTTTGCATGGATTTTTGGACTGGATTCCTGTCGGTTATGTGTTTGAAAACAACCTCATTGATCTCATTCTCAAGGTCCGATCAAGCTATGCATTTATTTTATTATTCCTTTTTATTTTTNCACAGGACTTACCTCTGCACGATCAATCCAATTGAAGCAACAATTTTGTGGCCAATTCGAAGAAGTGTATCGCCTTTGTTACGAAATTTTGGTATGAATCCGAATCCTTAATTTTGTAATTATATTCATTTTGTAGGAAAATTCTGACAATGCCCAATTGATTTATGCCACTTTGCACACTTTGCATGGATTTTTGGACTGGATTCCTGTCGGTTATGTGTTTGAAAACAACCTCATTGATCTCATTCTCAAGGTCCGATCAAGCTATGCATTTATTTTATTATTCCTTTTTATTTTTTCAGTTTCTGCCATTTCCCGCATTTCGTTCAATTGCCGTCCAATGTTTGGTCGAAGTATCTTCCATCTCAATTGAGGAGAATCCACAGTACGGGGACAGATTAGTGCTGTTGTTGAAGAAAGTGATGGAGATCATATCGGAACAACTTCCGCTGTCGATCGACATTGCCTGCTCCTATGCCAATGGATCCAATGATGACCAGAAATTTGTGTCGAACTTTGCCCAATTGCTCGGCACTTTTCTTAAAGAACACTCCAACCTGGTTGAAAACATTCAAACAACGCCATTAACAGAAGAGCAACAAGCTGTGAAGCAGGCACATTTGCAGGCGTTGAAATATTTGCTGAAAATCAGTCAAGTCGAGGATGTGGAAGTGTTCAAGGTAATGGAAGATAATGAAATGACATTATTCCAATTTTATTTTTCTTTAGATTTGTTTGGACTATTGGAACTGGCTTTGCATGGAGTTATTCCGCGAATCCCCCTTTGAGCAGTCAGAGCACTCCATTATTGATGCCTTGAAACGCTATAATCGCCATGAATCGCCCAAGCGAAAAATCTACTCAGAAGTGCTCTCCGAACTTCGGCTTTTGATGATCAGTCGAATGGCCAAACCCGAAGAGGTCATTGTTGTGGTAAATGAAAACAACGAAGCAGTTCGAGAACTGGTGAAGGATACCGACTCGGTTGTGCTGTACAAGACAATGAGGGAAACACTTGGTCGGATTCTAGAAAAATTATATTATTATTTTTGCATTTTTAGTTCTTCTGACCCATCTTGACTACCGAGACACAGAAGTCAAAATGACTGACAAGTTGCAAAATCAAGTTAATGGCAGTGAATGGTCTTGGAAGAATTTGAACACGGTTAGTTCTACAAAATTAATTAATTTGCCAATGATTTTTTTCAGTTATGTTGGGCTATTGGCTCAATTAGCGGTGCAATGCACGAGGATGACGAGAAGCGTTTTCTTGTCACAGTCATTCGCGGTAATTTATTATTTGTGGTTTAAATTTGATTAATTTTTTCCAGATTTGCTTGGGTTATGTGAGCAAAAGCGTGGAAAGGACAACAAAGCGGTGATTGCGTCCAACATAATGTATGTTGTTGGCCAATACCCGCGATTCCTGCGCTGTCATTGGAAGTTCCTTAAAACGGTCATCAACAAACTGTTCGAGTTCATGCACGAATCGCACGAGGGAGTGCAAGACATGGCCTGTGATACGTTCATCAAAATTGTGATAAAGTGCCGGGCTCAATTCATACAAGTGAGGATGGTTCATTTATATCCATTTTTATATCCAATTAATTACAGGTACAAATTGGCGAATCCCAACTATTCATCGATGAGATCCTTCAAAATCTAAACAGCATCATTTGCGATCTTTCGCAACCACAAGTTCATGTTTTCTACGAGGCTGTCGGGCACATTATCTACGCATGCACCAAACGCGATTTGCAAGACCGACTGATTGAACAGTTGATGGTGCTGCCCAATTCCATTTGGAGTGAAGCGATTGATCATGCAAGCCGAGTAATTTTCATTCTTAATTTCTGCTTATCATTTCGTCGATTTTCTGATTTTCAGGATGTGAACATTCTAACCGACCAAGAAGTGCTTCGAAATTTCGCACACATTTTGAAAACCAACGTAGCTGCTTGCAAATCCATCGGAGCGCCATTCTTCTGTCAGCTGAAGCGCATTCTGAACGATATGTTGAGTGTGTACCAAGTGATTTCGGGCAATCTGAATAAGGCCGTCAACGAGCAGGGTGAACAAGCACTGAAGTGGCCGCTGATCAAACAGATGCGAGTGGTGAAGAAGGAGATCCTGACGCTGCTGTCCACTTGGATTTCACGAGCGTTTGAAAGTCGAACGGCTGTTTCGGTACATTAATCGCGAAAATGCTAACATTTGGATTTTTATTATTTTGTTGTTCTAGGAACCATTGGTTGTGCCTGTACCGTTGGTCATTGAAAATGTCATCCAGCCACTATTCAGCACAGTTCTTGTCGATTATGAAATGAACATTCCGCCGGCGCGCGAGCCCAAAGTGCTTTCACTTCTCTCCATAACAATTGTTTCGTTAAAAGTACGGTAGTCATCAAAAAACGATTAATTTTAATTACATTGATTAACCCTTTAAAAAGGAGGAAGCATCGGTAATTTTAATTACATTGATTAACCCTTTAAAAAGGAGGAAGCATCGGTCCAAGTACCGGCCATTTTGGACGCCGTGTTCACCTGCACTCTGGATATGATCAATAAGGATATGGAAGCATACCCGGAACACCGCACAAACTTCTTCCAACTTCTCAAGGCGATCAACCAACATTGCTTCAAAGTGTTGATCGCACTCCCTGACGAAGTCTTTGGGCTGATCATTCAGGCCATTGTTTGGGCAGTCAAACACACAATGAGAAATGTTGCAGAAAATGGTAAAATGCTCTATTCGATGGGTGAATTTATTTTTTCAAATTTACATATTTAAGGAATCGACATTCTCCGGGAGCTTTTGACCAAAGTATCATTGATGACAGACAAAGCGCAGGCGCAGGCCTTCTACCAAAAGCACTTTATGGTGATTTTGGAGCATGTATTGGGAGTGGTAACCGACTACAACCAAGTGAACTTTGTCGGTGAGTCAAAAAAAATCATAATTCTTACTAATTAATTTTAAAAAAATATTTTTAAGGTCTGACGAATCTCGCGGAAAGTGTTTGCCTTCTCTTCCATGCTGCCGAATCGCTGATTGAAGTGCCTCTGAACCAGACGAACCCCACCCAGACCAACATGGACTTTGTCTATGAGGCAATCGCCACCCTGTTCAGCACACACTTTAAAAATCTCACAGAGTGAGTGATGCCTAGATATGAGATATTTCGAAAATAAACGCATATTTCTGTCACGTTGTTTATGTTTATTCAGAGCCCAGATTCGGATCACGGTCAAAGGGTTCTTCAGCTACAATCGGACCATTTCGAAGATGCGAGAACACATCCGTGACTTCCTCGTCCAGATCAGGGTACATTATCTTAATATTATTTCTGATTGGAATTGAATATATTGCCGCTTTTTACAGGAAGAAGCTGGCGATGACACGGCTGATCTATTCCTGGAAGAGAAGGAGGCGGAAATACAACGAGTCCAAACGGAGAAGCAGGCAATCCCCGGGGTGCGGAACCCGAACGAACTTTTGGAGGAGGACATGGTCTGAGAGCTCTGGAGAAGGCGATCGATGAGCTGAAACCACACTTGACCATCAACTCCAATCTTTTTGAGTTTAATTTCCTCAACATTTGTTCGATTTTATATAAATTTTTATGTTTCTCTTTTTGATTTCACTCTTTCTCGCTTTCCCATCATCACAAAATCTCAAGTAATAATGCTATGTCCCGAATGTCAGGGCATCCTGTTGATGTCCAATGTGTTGTGAGATTGTTGTGTGTGTTCTCTGATCGTTCTCCTCATCCATCCATCCAAACTCCATTTGTCTTCTGATCATTGTTTTGTTTCCATCCGATTCTGACCCNAAGGCCGTCAACGAGCAGGGTGAACAAGCACTGAAGTGGCCGCTGATCAAACAGATGCGAGTGGTGAAGAAGGAGATCCTGACGCTGCTGTCCACTTGGATTTCACGAGCGTTTGAAAGTCGAACGGCTGTTTCGGTACATTAATCGCGAAAATGCTAACATTTGGATTTTTATTATTTTGTTGTTCTAGGAACCATTGGTTGTGCCTGTACCGTTGGTCATTGAAAATGTCATCCAGCCACTATTCAGCACAGTTCTTGTCGATTATGAAATGAACATTCCGCCGGCGCGCGAGCCCAAAGTGCTTTCACTTCTCTCCATAACAATTGTTTCGTTAAAAGTACGGTAGTCATCAAAAAACGATTAATTTTAATTACATTGATTAACCCTTTAAAAAGGAGGAAGCATCGGTAATTTTAATTACATTGATTAACCCTTTAAAAAGGAGGAAGCATCGGTCCAAGTACCGGCCATTTTGGACGCCGTGTTCACCTGCACTCTGGATATGATCAATAAGGATATGGAAGCATACCCGGAACACCGCACAAACTTCTTCCAACTTCTCAAGGCGATCAACCAACATTGCTTCAAAGTGTTGATCGCACTCCCTGACGAAGTCTTTGGGCTGATCATTCAGGCCATTGTTTGGGCAGTCAAACACACAATGAGAAATGTTGCAGAAAATGGTAAAATGCTCTATTCGATGGGTGAATTTATTTTTTCAAATTTACATATTTAAGGAATCGACATTCTCCGGGAGCTTTTGACCAAAGTATCATTGATGACAGACAAAGCGCAGGCGCAGGCCTTCTACCAAAAGCACTTTATGGTGATTTTGGAGCATGTATTGGGAGTGGTAACCGACTACAACCAAGTGAACTTTGTCGGTGAGTCAAAAAAAATCATAATTCTTACTAATTAATTTTAAAAAAATATTTTTAAGGTCTGACGAATCTCGCGGAAAGTGTTTGCCTTCTCTTCCATGCTGCCGAATCGCTGATTGAAGTGCCTCTGAACCAGACGAACCCCACCCAGACCAACATGGACTTTGTCTATGAGGCAATCGCCACCCTGTTCAGCACACACTTTAAAAATCTCACAGAGTGAGTGATGCCTAGATATGAGATATTTCGAAAATAAACGCATATTTCTGTCACGTTGTTTATGTTTATTCAGAGCCCAGATTCGGATCACGGTCAAAGGGTTCTTCAGCTACAATCGGACCATTTCGAAGATGCGAGAACACATCCGTGACTTCCTCGTCCAGATCAGGGTACATTATCTTAATATTATTTCTGATTGGAATTGAATATATTGCCGCTTTTTACAGGAAGAAGCTGGCGATGACACGGCTGATCTATTCCTGGAAGAGAAGGAGGCGGAAATACAACGAGTCCAAACGGAGAAGCAGGCAATCCCCGGGGTGCGGAACCCGAACGAACTTTTGGAGGAGGACATGGTCTGAGAGCTCTGGAGAAGGCGATCGATGAGCTGAAACCACACTTGACCATCAACTCCAATCTTTTTGAGTTTAATTTCCTCAACATTTGTTCGATTTTATATAAATTTTTATGTTTCTCTTTTTGATTTCACTCTTTCTCGCTTTCCCATCATCACAAAATCTCAAGTAATAATGCTATGTCCCGAATGTCAGGGCATCCTGTTGATGTCCAATGTGTTGTGAGATTGTTGTGTGTGTTCTCTGATCGTTCTCCTCATCCATCCATCCAAACTCCATTTGTCTTCTGATCATTGTTTTGTTTCCATCCGATTCTGACCCTTCCGTGTCCGATCATTCATTGTGTATCCCAATATGGGGCTCTTCCCTTGACTGCGTCTTCTGTTTCTGATCATGGATGATGCTGATGATCACTCTTCTCATCCCTTCCATCCATCCATATATCACTTGTATTGACTGTTTTTCTTTTTCCTCCATTTTTTGCACATCTTTTATGTTCCCTATCTATTATTTGCATGGATTTTCGACCCTGACCTGATTGATTGATTCTTGATTGATGCATATGTTTGATCGATTTTGGATATTGGATGATCATTGATCACATTTATTAATTAATTTCTTGCAAATTAAAATATTCTCTTCAATATTCATTGGATTTTAAACGGATCTGGGACCCACCTCATCAGCTTAATTTTCAAGGAAATGGGGTCACCGTTTGGCGACTCATTTTGTTGCTAATTGTGTTGTGTTCCCGGCGGGGTTGTTGTGCAACAATTCCGCCGCCGCCGCCATACATAAATTGTCGCCAATTTTGGCGCCCAAATCCCATGCAAATCCCTCTGTGGACAGACTATTCGGTCTCTCCTAATCCCCCAATTCTTTTCCACTCGCCTTCCTCTCTTCCGCCAATGTTCTTGTACTTCTTCATCTTCTTCCTCCTCTTCTTTCCCCTTATCCTGGCCCAACTCTTCCCCTCCTTCCCCTATCCTCATCCCTTCTTCTATTCCCCTTCTTTTCCTTCCGGCTTCTTCCCCTCTTCAGCAGATGGACGCTCCTCCTTCGCCCGGGGCGTTGACAACGGGTTCATCCTCATCGGGGAGGGGGGGGGG
>LDKF01003594.1:0-20307 GCA_001026735.1 Rotylenchulus reniformis | reverse complement strand
CTTCAACTTCCGTCGTTGTTCATCCACGCCGGATGAGGAGGAGGATGGTGATGATCTGTCCTCCTCCTCCTCCTCTTCATCCTCCTCAAAAGGGTTCTTTCCACCACTTTCCGGATGGTCAATCTCCGCGTCACCGAAGGGATTCAACTCTTCCGGATACTCGAGCACCTGAAAAAGTTTCTTACCTATTTGGATTTTGCGCAACTTTCATTTTCTACGTTTTTTGCCACTTTCCCACCTCCCATGCCGTCCTCCCCTCTCCGGCCCCTCTTCCGCCTCTGTTCATCTCCACATTGCTCAGCACCGCTCTGCCGGGCTTTGTGCTGCGCGGCTTCGGCACCGGCGCGTCGTGGGTGGCGGCGGTGGCCAACGCGATCTTCTTCTCGATGCTCTCCTCCTCTTCCTCCTGCTGATCGGGATTTGGTAATATCTTCCAACAACTTCAATCCTCCCTTTCCCGCCCTCAAACCTGCTGATCCCTCTGCATTGGCGTTGTGTTGGCACTTCCAATTTTCGGTGGCGGCGGACGCGGAGGCGGCGATGCGGTGACCGTGGCGATCGAAGCGCGTTTGTTCTGATCGGCCGAGGGAGTGGCTGGCAGGGACAGCCGATGCTGAAAAATGGGAATTGGATTGGGATTTGAATGGGTGCCAAAACTGAAAAGACACCTTTGGATCACCAAAAAGGACCCGATTGGCGAAGTGTTCCACGCATTGCAGGCCGACCGCATCGCCCGCAACTGACACCGCACAATGGACCATGGCGCCGCGGTAGAGTTGGCGCCCGCAGAGGGCGCACTTCAGGCAGGTCCGGTGCCAGACGCGTCCCTCCAGCAAAACCCTGGAGGCGGAAGGCTTATTTCGGAAATCCAAGGGGTTCGGAAGAGTTCGAAAACTTAAGAACCCCGAAAATTAGCCGAAAGGAATGAATTTTATTTTCCATAAGCAAGAACCTTTCGATCAGATGGACCAATTCGCCACACGCGGCACAGAAGCGACTGGTGTCGTCGGTGTCCATGTCAAAATAGATGCGGAAGCTGAACTGGAAGTCCCGGAAGGGCTCTAGGAAGAGTGAGGGGCCATTTAGACCTTTGAATTGTTGGGGATTTTTGGGAGGAAACCCGAATTTTTAGACCCAAAAAGCCGCTTGGGAATCCTTGGGTCCTAATCCTAAAATCCCACTTCCGGGTTTGTCCTGTAAATTTTCAGATCTGAAAATCCTTTCAAAGCTCAAGTGAAGCTTTGGGCCTGAAAAATCTCATCTGGGAATCTTGATAAAGAAAAATACCACGGGAATTCCCGGGAATATTTAGAATTGGCCTTTCTATGGCCATCCCTTTTCCCGAACCAACTTGTGTCCATGGCGCCCATGGCAAAGCGCAGAGAGCACAGAGTGACGAAAAGGGCCAACTGATTGTCCGGGCCGGACCCGGACTTGGTGTCCGACAGCACAGCGAACTGGGGCGCGCCCAGGACACTCTCGGCCAGGTGCAGTGCCTATGGGAGACCAACATTCGGCTGGTAAAGCATCGGCGGGAGATTAAAGACGGATTTGTTGGCCAATTGAAATCGACTTTCAGGATTTTACGTGGTACCCCTGGATTTTATTATGGGGACTTATGGGAATTCCGGTGAATTTTCTCAAGGATTTTTTATTGGAATTTTGCGGATTCATGGATTCCAAGAAAAAACCTCTTGGAATGGGAGTTGGGTGCCGGGGTGTCGCTGCGACTGCTCGGGGGACCTGCTTCTGTTCCGCTTCTCTTCTTCATCCGCTTCTCCTTCCTCCGACTTCCGCCTCTCTTTTTCGTCCTTCTCAACCCTAAGAGATCGAAATTTCAAAAAATTATCCGAAAATCCATAATTTTCGGCCTAAACTTCCGAACCTTTCCGCGAGTTGCCGGTGCAAAAGGCGGGAGAGAATGTTGAGGGCGGTGGCCCAGTCGGCGGGCTCCGAAGCCCATGGGGCGGGGTTGGATAGGCCGAAGGAGTCCACCCAGCGGATCAGATCCTTGACGCCGCGCATTGTGCCGGAGGGCACGGGAGGAGGAGGAAGTGATCGGAGATCGAAGTATTGAAGCAACAGGGAGGAGGAAGTGATCAGTGATCAGTGATCAATCACCAGCAGAGGAAGGGGCCTGGAAATTTTGGGGCTGGAAAATTGCAGAGTTTCTGCGAGTAGACCAAAAATAACTTTAAGGATCAAATTTGAGAATTTTGGTAGGGGTGGGAATACTCTGCTGATTTTGGTTCTGATTGGAAGGATTGCGCGAATTGGTCCGAATAATCAGCCAATAAAATGCAAAAAATAATATTTCCAAATTCCCATCGATACCCCATCAATAATGGAGAGAGGAGGGAGNTTCCGAGGAAGCTGATCAGATGGCACAGAAGAATACCTTCTAGGCCTCTACAGTTGCCGATACAGTATCCATTTGCTGGAGAGATGGTCCCGATTGGACTCGGTAACCCCTCAAAATTGAACCATCGCTGTGAAGTCAAAAATGATGATCACAGTTGTCATTTTTCCGCCCCGGACTCGATCACTCTCCTCTATCTTCCCCCCCCCTCGCCGACATTCGATCTCTTCATTTTTTGAAAGAGTGCGGAGGAAGGGCTGACTGGCTGACTCTGCGCGACTTTTAACTTTTTTCGGCGGCGTTCGCCCAACTTTCGCTGCACAAATAATCCCCCGAAAACCGATGGATTATTCGGCGGAGTTTGCGGGTGTTCACTTCACTTTTCCGTTCCACCGGCGGAGAGCGAATGGGGGCACCTCCACCCTCCCCCCCGGCGAATAATCGATTTACTCTGCGAGCTTAAAGGGGGAAGGGGGCTTCTCGTCATGAGCAAAGCCCCGCGGTCATCAGCTGTTATCGAATGGTGGGGGGAGAGAGAGTGAAAATGGTCCAAAATGTCCCAAAAGTGCCAATTCTGAAGGGACAAATCCTTCCGTTTAAATGTTTGGCAAATGGAGTTCAAAAGTGTGAGAAACCAGTATCAGCAGTACACAGTACAGTAGTCGAGGAATACCAGTACAGTACTAAAAACACTGAAAAAGTACTGTACTGATTTTAACACCGAGATGTGCGAAAAATCAGTATATGGAATACAGTAAAACGTATAAAACAGTATCGTACTACGGTACTGTTTTTGAATTCTAATAGCAAATCGCAAGTTAACGAATCCCGGGAAAAATATATCCTCTGGGCATCCGGTGAGTCGCCGTGTTTGCGCATGGGAAAATGGAGGAAGTATCCGTGTGACTGCGCAAAGATCCAAATGAGGGGGAAAGGGAAAGGAATGGCGGCGGCGAATGACCCTTTGGGGTGCAAATTCCCAGTTGGATGTCTCCCATTTCCTTTGCCTTTAACTGTGCAGATTTGGGTCATTCCGGGAGAAATTTAAGTGAAAATTCGAGAAATTCCATCCTGATATTAAGCATTTGGGGTGGGATTAGGGGAAAAGGAAAGAAAAGGGGAAAGGAATAGTCGGAAACACCAAAGATCGGTAAAATAGGTAGTTGGGGTGAAGAGAGAAAAACCCGCTAGGTATTATTAATCACACGTGCAACAGTATACCATTTAAATTAACCATTGCAATTACTCTGTTAGCGCCCCACGAACACAAAAAGCACAATGACATCACTATCGCTGCATATGGGCCGCAAATGTCGTAAACCCCCTTCCACCAAACTGTTAGCAAATTGAAGCAAAAAAGCGATACACAGACTTGGGGAAAACATGGGGCTTTTTCAGCGAAATTCACAAACTCAAAAGGCCGCCGGTCCAAATTGGCCATGTGGGGGGGGGGGGTCCTCCCCTCATCCTCATCCCCGTACTTACAAGTGTAATGCTCTTTGCAGATCTTATCTCCTCTCCTCCCTTACCCTGCACATTCCCTCTTCACAGGGGCGGGTTTTCCTCTCCCTCCCGCATCATCGTCGAGGAGGAGGAGGGATTGTTGGACCAAAAAATGAGTGGCCCTCTCCCTGGCCCCTNTGGCCATGTGGGGGGGGGGTCCTCCCCTCATCCTCATCCCCGTACTTACAAGTGTAATGCTCTTTGCAGATCTTATCTCCTCTCCTCCCTTACCCTGCACATTCCCTCTTCACAGGGGCGGGTTTTCCTCTCCCTCCCGCATCATCGTCGAGGAGGAGGAGGGATTGTTGGACCAAAAAATGAGTGGCCCTCTCCCTGGCCCCTCCCCATCCCCATCCCCATTCATCATCATCGCCTTCATCATCGATTTTGTGCTCCGTCGATTGGGAGGACAAAAACAGAAAAGTGAGGGGAGGAAAAGGACACATTGTCCGATGATTATGGGGAGGAAAAAGAGGGGAAGAAGGAGGAGAATGGTAAGATGATGATGAGGAGGATGAAGGAGAAGAAGAACGAGAACAGTAGAGGAAGAGGAAGGAAGCAGCAGGTGTGGGTGGACCCCGGGGAAGTACAAATGTAAATGGAGGGAGGGGAGAGGGAATGGCCAAAACACACACGACGGCCAAGGATGGTGAATTGGCCAAAGGGGCGAAGGAAGGGAAGGAGGTCATCGCGACATTTTCCATGGTCTGATGACTGTACAGTATACATACATGGCATTCGAAGACCCGCGAAAATGGCATTTGAATCAAGAATTGCCCTTTCGATGTGGAAAAGCATGAGAATTGGATTGGAGGACCAAGTATCCAAAAAAGGGAATCGATCCGTGGCCAATTGGGACTGTAAAAGGATGTGACCAAAGTTTCGCGCGCTGAAATGCACCTCGAATTTTGGTCGGAAAAACTTTGGACAATTAGTGAAATTGTTCCAATCCGCTACGCTAGGGGTTGCCTCGGGGGATCTTTTGAACAAAAAAAGAAGCCCTTCTCCTTTTCCTCCAGCTGTGCCAATCCCCAGAGGGGTCATCCCATCAATCCATCTTCCTCGTCCCTTTCAATGTCCCTCTCCGGCGGAAATTCCCATTGTTGTGTATGGGATCTGACCTAGCGATTTGAATGTTCATTTTCCCGCCATTCGTTGTGAGATTTCCCTATGCTCCTTCCCCTCCACTCATTCCTTTATAAGTCCATGCCGATTCCCTCCAATTCATTCCATTATTCATTTATTCGATTTATTCGATTTATTCTGTCTTTTCCCCATCGGATTGACCCGTTATTATATTTTGGAAAACTAATAATAAATATTATTATTATTATTATTTGATTCTCTTGTTTATATTCCGGTTTGTAACCGAATATACAACAAATTGGCGCAGTCAGCAGTGAATTCAGAGGACTGTCAACAGGAATTTGGACATTCCAGAGGAATTGGACATTGCTGTTCATCAAGCGGTTTTCATCGATTTTTGCTCCGAAATCCCAATTTGTAATTGGATTTCGATTCTGCTGCAAATTCGTCGATTTCATCACATCAAATCGATTCTTGTGCTACTGTTAAGTGCCTTGGCGACACTTAACAGTTCAACAAAAGCACACATTCTTGCCCCCTACCTTGTAGGTAGAGACAGCATTTGCTTGTAGCAAATCAGGGCAAAGAGTGCGGCATTGTTCCATCCAGCACCTGAAATCAGCGATCATGAACGCCACACAGTTTGAGCAGTTCATGCAGACGTTCCAGCAGATGATGCAGCCGATTGCACAGCAAGGACAGGCATTGCAGTAATTTTTGCAACGGCAAAATGGACAAGAAAGCAGCAATGCAGCATTGACGAACGCAGCGACGCTTGCATCCTCCCTCGACGCCCGGATTGGGAAATTTGCTTACGATCCGGAGAGCGGCTTTACCTTCGAGCACTGGTATAAGCGCTATGGCAAGTTCATTGAGGAGGATGGCAAGGACCTGGAAGAGGCAACGAAAGTGCGGCTACTCGTCGGAAAACTTGCGGATCCGGAGTACGCACGCTTTGCTGACAGCATCTTGCCGAAAGTGCCGGATGAGTTGGGCTTTGCGGATGTTGTCAAGCGTCTGAAAGAATTGTTTGGTGATACGCGCTCGCTGTTTGTGCGCAGATTCGAATGCTTCAAGCTCAAACAGAGCGCCCACCAGGATGTTGCCTCGTTCCTGGCTCA
The DNA here is from genome assembly GCA_001026735.1 of Rotylenchulus reniformis. Lineage (NCBI taxonomy): Eukaryota > Metazoa > Nematoda > Chromadorea > Rhabditida > Hoplolaimidae > Rotylenchulus > Rotylenchulus reniformis. The sequence continues at coordinate 14,238 of LDKF01003594.1, read as the reverse complement.
AGTCAACGCGTCCTGCGAAAATGCGGAACTGACACTCAGCAAGGAAACGCTGAAGTGTTTGATCATGGTAGTCGGGCTTCGTGATGAACACCATGATTTACGTCAGAAATGCCTGCAATTATTAGAAGAAGCCCGGAAGAAAAATGAGGATTTGACTTTGGAGAAACTCGGCGAGGAATGCCGTGCATATCAGCTGATCCGGGAAAGCGCGAATTCACTGGCACATTCCGGAATTGCCAAGGAAGCGAATGCTGTCCACGCGCACCCGCAGCAATGGAAAGAGCGGAAAAGCAAGAAACCGCGTACAAATCGCGAAGGAACGCGCAAAGCGGAGCCGAAGGACAATGAATCGGTCCGCAGTGATTCGTCGGATGAAGAATGTGCCGCGTGTGGACGCACTGGGCACAGCATTCGTAAATGTTGGCATAGAAATTCGACATGCTTCAACTGCCAGCAGAAGGGCCACTTAGCCAGCATGTGCCGAGCCGAAAGCGAAGGCCAAGTCGGAGAAGCAAAAGTCTTCTCGGGCCGTGGACACAGTGGAAGTCGGCGCATATTGCATGGCGGCAGACATCGGAAATTCTGATTGGTGGATGATGACGGTCACCATCAATGGCATTGACGTCGACATGAAAGTGGACACAGGTGCGCAAGTTGCAATGCTGAGCAAGGATACATGGGTCAAGCTCATGAAGCCGATGTTGATGAAACCGGAATTGGATGTCAAGGATTGCAACGGTCAACGCATGCAGATTAAGGGCAAAATGGAGTGCTTTGTGAAAATTGGAGATCAGTCGCCTAAGAAGCTAGAGGCTTACATGAGCGAAGGGATTCGCCATGATTTGATTGGGATCCCGTGGATTCGGGCACTGAGCATCCTCCCGGGGAAGAATTGGCATGATTCGCGCTCCAGTGGAAGCCCAGAAGAGGAAATTCGAGGCAAGAGACGCCGCGAGGAATCGTCTTTCAACTGCAACTCGGAACCGGAATTGTTCCGCATTAATCAACCGGTACAGATTTTGAACTTCCGTCGAGGACGAGTCCATTGGATCGGCGGGACGGTCATCCGCCGGTTAGGTAAGTCCTTCAGGTACCAAGTGCGCGTGCCGACATTGCGTGCAGTTATCACGCGGAAAGCACGACTGATGCGACGGCCATGGGCAATGAATTCGGCTCGCCAATCCCAGCACTATTCAGACTCATTCGACGAGTCCCATTCCTTCGTTCGCATTGGCGCACTCGGGCCAGATGGACGGGATTGTCTTGATCAGAAGCCACAGAAGGGAGTCATTTAAAAGGGGAGATGTTGTGTATGGGATCTGACCTAGCGATTTGAATGTTCATTTTCCCGCCATTCGTTGTGAGATTTCCCTATGCTCCTTCCCCTCCACTCATTCCTTTATAAGTCCATGCCGATTCCCTCCAATTCATTCCATTATTCATTTATTCGATTTATTCGATTTATTCTGTCTTTTCCCCATCGGATTGACCCGTTATTATATTTTGGAAAACTAATAATAAATATTATTATTATTATTTGATTCTCTTGTTTATATTCCGGTTTGTAACCGAATATACAACACCCATGGATGAAGGAAGAGAAATCTCCGATTACCCTGGGGAAGGGGGGGGGGACAAGTGTAAATGGTTCGGACCTGACCCCATTTTGCAAGGAATACCGGGGAATCAAGAAATTCAGAATTCGGAAATGAATGTGTTGCCAAGCTCCAATGCTGCACCAAATTCGAATATAGCAATCCTATCACATCCCCAGCGATTTTCACAATCCGGTACCAAAGAATTAAAATTGTGAATTTGCATAGGGCTCTTGCTCAGCTATCTGCTTTATCGATAGGGTAAAGATGTTCCCGTTATTATTCGGCTGGTGCCAAGAATATTTTGGCTTTTGGGCCGTTGGGAAGGCGACTAAAAGCTAAATGGTGGTGGGAAGGGGAAGGGGGAAGGGGTGCAATGGCCAGGGACGGCACCGGAGGGGGGGGAGGAATCAATATTCACCAGCAAGGGACTATATGGCCAAAGGAATCTTGGCCAAATGCGAGGGGGAGGGAAGAGTGTTATTGTTGTTTTTGTCCATTTGTGGCCAATTTACGCACCAAAAAGGACTGTGTGGTGGAGAGAGAAATGGGAGAGGGAAGAGAAGACAGAGAAAACACAAATAATGGGGAGGGAACACAACCCATGGAATAATATTTGTAGGAGGGGATTGGACTGATGACATCACAGCAGAGTCAAGTCAGCTGACTGCAAAGTCCCATTCCATTCTGGACAGATCCCCGCCCCGATGGGACCATTCATTCCCCATTATTGTGTTGGTGTTCTCTGATACACGTCATACATTGATGTCGGAAATTCATCCTGATGACTAATAAACAATAAAGAATCCTTTATGATTTTTCGACACGCTCTTTCCGATACACAACATGGGATACTGTATTATTGCACATTCAACTTCAGGTCCCATCACAATTATCATCTTCCACTCCGGAACAGGCTCCCGATGGATCCGATGCCCCCGAAAATGCCTCCGCCGCCCCCGCGCTGCTTGAACTCCTGCACCTCCTGCTTGAACCGGTCCTCCTGCAGTTTCTCAAAGGCCGCGCACTTTTTGTCTTTGAAAATGTTCGGCAACTGAAAAATGGGAAATTGTTGAGCTTAAGGGGACCAAGATGGTTTAGAATTATAATTAAGTCCGTAATGTTCCAAACTAATGGAATCCGAATCCGATTTGGCCAGCTTTTTAGTACTTTTTGGGTCTTTTTGGAAACAGTCGAACTTGGCCATAAACTCATGGCCACAATCGCCCTCCCTATTGGCCAATTCCAACCTTTCCGGATCCCCTCCCTTCCCTTACATTTCCGGCGGTGGTGGCTGCCTCGAACAGCACATTCGTCTTCACCTTGGCCCCCTCAATCTCGTAGTCCACCACCCCGTGTTCACAGGCCAACAGTCGGTCCGGCGACCGTTTGGACACCCAATACTCGAGTAGCTCCGAGTTGGTGGGCGTGTAACTGCCTTGCTGAAAGGCAAAAATACGAAATTCTAGGGTTTTGAAGGTTCGAAAAGTATTAAACTCGCGAAAATTCAAAGATTTCGGGGATTTTAAATGATTTCCGAGAGATTTTTGGGTTTTTTTACATCCAAGCTGTTGGCTGCCAGCCACTCGCCGATGATGGCCAACTTGAAGGCCTTGCCGAGCAGCGGGTTGTCCAGCTGGGAGAAGAACTCCTTCTCCAGCTCGGCCCGGTTGGGGGCACGCTCATAGAACTGAAACCAGCAGAATGGGGCCAATCACTGATTCTGATCAATCTTCTGATCAGAATTTCCCAGATCAATTATTCTGATCATCCCCCTTCTCCCCCTCGCCTTCTGCCCACCTTCATCCACACATCGATGGCCCCCTGCTTCTGCCAGTAGTCCTTCTGCCACACCGATTTGGTGAATGTCGAGCACAGTGTGAAGTTGGGGTCCTCCGGCGGCGGACACAGTTTGGTGGTCAGCCGATAGGTGCGCTCTTCGGTGGCCCGGCAAAGGTTGCCGTCCGTGTTCTCCAGCAATTTGAGCTTCCTATGCCAAAGGGATCGATGATCAATTTGTCAGATCAGTGATCTGAAAAACCAATGGATTGGGCCATGGCCCTGAATCGAAATTTTGCGAAGAAAGAGTCAAAGGTCAACAAAATTTTGTTCCTTTTCGGACCCCAAAGTTCCGATTTCCCTGCATGGACTCCAAATGGGTTTGAACATTAATCTCTCCTCTGATCACTGATCCCTCCTCTGATCATTGATCACTGATCACCTGCTCTCCTTGCACCAATCGCAGTAATAGCACTCTCTGCCGCATGTCGCAATGTCCATGCAGCGCAATTTGCCGATGGGCTGCACATGCACGTCCAGCTTCATGGCAAGACGGTTGATGTGCACATCTGTGGCCAAAGGGGGAAATTCGGATTTAGCAGGCCAAAACCCACTTGGCGGAAGGGTGACATCGATGGACATGTCGAAACAGTCGGGCCTTCGGGGGAAATAATTCCATTTACAGACCCTTCAGACCCCGACAGATCCATCAGACCATGTCAGCTTCGTGGTCCCATCTTCGTCTCTTTGGCTGGGGTGGCTAAACTGAGGATTGGCCAGCTGAAAATCAGGCTAAAATTTTCGAAAATTTTGAAGTTTTCCACCTTGATGGATTCCGTGCAGTCCTGGCCGGTCAGCTCGCGACAGCACGGACCCCGTCTGGCGTCCTTCAGCCGCGTCACGAACAGATTCTTGCTGATCACTGCCTGAATTGCGCAATTTGGCCAATTTCGTTATTTTTGGGCCACCAATCATTCTGTCCTTCTTGGCACATTTTTTCTCATTTTTGGGCCATATTCCCATATTCTCCATGTTTATGGCCATATTTCTTTCTCTGTGATCATTGCTCACTTCGTAAGAGCGATCGCCGACTTTGCGCACTGATCCGGTGCCGATGGGCACGTCCTTGTCGTTGTACACAATTGTGTTGCCGTTCTTGTCCGCTACCACCTGTGTTTAAAGATTCCGGATCCGGACCTGATCTGTTTAACTTGCCAGATCCTACTTTTGCGCACTATTTCTCCTATCTTTATCTTCCTTCTCCTCGCTATTTCTCCTCTCTTTTTCTCCATTCTCTTCCCTCCCCACACTATTTCCCCACCTTTCCGGCACTTTTCCCCTGCGCATCATAACACTGCGAAATGCCCGGCGTCTCTGCGGTGCAAAAATATTTCTCCGCGCGCCTCCCAAACAACGAATTGGCCAAATCGTTGCGGTTGGACACGTCCTGGGCCGACAGTTGGGCCTCCACTCGGCCCTTGTTCTTGTGCACAATGGCATATTCGTAAGTGCCCGACTTGGCCTTCTCCTTAACAATTGCAAATCATCAGATCCAGATCCCGCTTAAGTCACGGGGACTCTGATCTGATCAGGATCCCCCAAATCCCGCACCAGCATGCCCACTCACGAATCCGGATCACTTATCCGATTCAGCCCTTGAATTTCTGCGTCCACCCCTTTCCGGATCAGGATCATCTCTCATTTTGGACAGTTCTCTAACGGCCAAATCTGGCTATTGAACTCCGGATTGAGGTTCCGCTTAACACATTATGATCCTCCCAAATCCCTTATTGATAGGATCTCTTCTATATTTCTGCTCATTCGACAATTACCCGAACTTGCAGACCCTAATCTGCTTCTGGATGCCCTTGACCTTCCGATGCCCCTGATCGTCCCCGATCCGGATCACCCTGTTCCCCTTTTCCGGATCCGCTTCTCCATCTTCCGGATCCCTCCTTATCCCGAAGCTGACTTTGTCCTCGAATCCCAGCGTTCCGTGTCCCTGCTCCTTGTTCTGCTCCGCCGGGTTCAGCCGGAAGTCAAAGCGGTCGTTGTGCGCCTCGAACTCCGTGTCCTTCGCCTCCTTCATCGACCCCCTCGCCACAGTGTCCAACTCGTACTTTCCGTCCGCCTTCAGCAGTGCGTGCCGCCCTTCCGCGTCCTCCTTCGTTTTCAGTTGGGCACTGAATTCCAATTACATTTGAACAATGTCAACAGATTTGTCGGATCATTTTCGCTTTTTTCGGCTTTTCCGGATCCCTTCCGCACCAATTATCTTCCCTCTTCCCTTTCCTCCCCCTTCCGCTCACTTGTGTCCCTCCACCTGCGCCAATCCGCCTTTGTCCCCGAAGCGTTGCACCTGCGCCCTCTGTCCGCCATTCGTCTCCGCCACCGCCACGTTGCCGTGCGCGGACGCGCTGAGCTGTTTGCGCTCCGTCAGCAGATCCACCACCGCGCGTTCCGTGTCGCTGGCGTCAAGGCCCACCTTATGAGGGAGGGAATTTCAGGACTGTTAGATCAGAATTGTGAATTTAAAATCCAAACCATTTCCGGATACATATGATTAACTCCAAATGTGGAATATTTTGGCCAGACAATAATCCTTGGCCCTTTTACCCTCTGGCTCATTCCGACCCTCTCCAGACCTTATAGTTCATTTTTAAGACCATTTTTGGCCTTTTCAGAGGGGGTACCCTTCAACTCGCTCGCTTTTTCTACCCCTCGTGGTTTAGAGCCTTCTTACATCTAAGCCGATCAGCAGATGCTTCATCCGCCCGGACTGATCACGATCATCCTCCCTCCTCCCTAATCTCTGGCCTCTCCTCCGACCCTTCTCTCCTCTTTCTCTCTCGCTTTACCTGTTGTACGGGCCCGGCCTGTCCGGGTTTGTTCCCTGTCCAGCTGGTGTCCACGTCGATGTGTTTGCGTTGCTCGCTTATCGCCACGTGGTTTGGCGACCATTGTTGGCTCATCGCCGAATGACCGAGAAGGCCCAGAAAATAGAGCAAAAATCCCTTTCGCATTCTGCAGAAAGTGATCGGGGGAGGAAGTGATCACCACCAAAGGAGGATGATCGGGAGTGATCAAAGGAGCGAAAACGGATACACCGATTCGGCACTTTGAACAGAGTCGGAATTCTGATCAAGTTGGGCCAGGAAAGGTATCCGATCAAAAAAGTGATCAGTTGTGATTGGAACTAATCCTTCTGAAGGAGATTCAAGTCTGATCAGATTAGATCAATTTTCTACGTATTTCGGATCTAGGGACGATTCCGATGTTCCTGAATTCCGTTTAAATCTCAAAATTTTGGAGTATCTTCAAAGTGAATTCTATTATTGATCCTCTTCCTCTTCCCCTTTTCCCCTAACATCCAATCGGGAAGACAATTAATGATCAGGAAGGAAGGAAGAAAGCGGTGATCCGAAGAATACGGGTGGGTGGGGAGAGGGGGAAAGGAACACTCGCGGAGGAGAAATCGCCGATCAGATCGGATCCCCCGATCACCTCCCCCCCCCCCCCCCCCCCCGACTGCGCAAGTTGTGCGTCAATCGGGGAATGAGTGAATGGATGCCCAGGGGCGATTGATGGACCCACGGGAATGAGTCAACGGACAACAACAATAACGGGATTTGAATGGGGAAAGGAGAAGCTGATCAGGTGGGCTGATTAGCCAGGGCTAAGGAGAAAGTTGTTGCCGGCCTATGGGCAGTGGTAATCACTGATCAGCAATGATTCCTTCAAAATTGGCGATAGCAATTTTACTCTTTGGCAGACAGAACATTGAAGGAGAGAGAGAGAGAGAGAGAGAGATATTGAGGGCCAAAATGGGGAAATTAGGGGCAGAATCCGAGGTGGATCCTGTCCGAACTCTGATCAAACAATGATCGATTGATCGTCCACCCCATCCATCGTCATCTGTGATCTTCATCCATCTGATTCGTCGAGTCCATCGTTCATTCCTCCTCTTCCTCCTCGGCCTCCTCAGCTGAAAAATATATAAAAAAAATACTTTTCGTAATTCCAAACTCTGAGATTCGTACTTTTCGTCTTCTCTGCTCCCAATTCTTGTTCCCTACCCGGTTCTTCCGGATGATTTAAACTCTTCCTCCTCTTCCATCCCCCCCCCATTCTTCCGGATCACTTACGCTCTTCCTCCTCCTCCTCTTCCGGCGCCGGCTCCGGCGGTTTCACTGGGGCCGCCGCTTCCGTCTCGCCCTTCGAGCTTGCCTGACTCGCCCGGCGTCCCGTGCCCTTGGAGCTTGCTTGACTTGCGCGTCGCGGCCCCGCGCCCTCCGCCTCTTTGTCCGCCGCCTTCTTGGTCCATTCCGGCTTCTCCGCCTTTGTCTTTTGCTGAAAAGCCAAGCGGCGTCCGGCAAAAGTCCACGCGGACGCCCCCGCGTCCTCCCGCGAGCGTTCATCTTGCTGCGGAACGCCGCGGTCAAAAGTTCCGCGCATGCCCAGAAGGCATGAACCCACAGGAAAGTGATTTTTTNGCTTGCCTGACTCGCCCGGCGTCCCGTGCCCTTGGAGCTTGCTTGACTTGCGCGTCGCGGCCCCGCGCCCTCCGCCTCTTTGTCCGCCGCCTTCTTGGTCCATTCCGGCTTCTCCGCCTTTGTCTTTTGCTGAAAAGCCAAGCGGCGTCCGGCAAAAGTCCACGCGGACGCCCCCGCGTCCTCCCGCGAGCGTTCATCTTGCTGCGGAACGCCGCGGTCAAAAGTTCCGCGCATGCCCAGAAGGCATGAACCCACAGGAAAGTGATTTTTTGTACCCGAAAGTGCCATTCCGGAAATATGGCCCTATGTTTAGATTCATACCCTCCGAAAAAATCCGAAAAAGCCTATTCCCCCCTGTTTTTTGATCGCAAGCACGTCCTTCGCTACTATTAAGCCCCTTTTGGTTCAGTAACATCTTTCCGGATCAAAACGGATCCCCGCTCGCTCCTCCTCTTCTCGGTCCCTCTTTCCGGTGGGCCCCCGCTCCCTCCTCCTCTTCCGCGTCCCCTCTTCCCTTCTGATTCACTTTCTCTTCCGCTTCCGCCCTCCCACTTTCCGGGTTCGTTCCCCCCCCCCCCCCACCTTGCTCTCCAGCACTTCCATCACGTTCTTCTTCTCCACGGTCTTCAGTTTGGCGCGGAAGTCCTCCTTGGGCTTGGTGCTCTCGCCCGCCTCCCCTGCCGCCATTTTCCGGAATTTGTTGTCATATTTGGACACTTTCTTCAGCGTCGGCTTCACAAACTTTCCGCGCAGATCGTTGACGGAGATGGTGATCTCGCTGATCTGATCAGAAAACGGCGGGAGTGCTCAATGATCACCCTCCGGGTTCGGGGATTATGCCCACCTCTGCGTCCTTCTGGGACACCTGGAAGTTGATGTCGTACTTCTCCTCCTCCAATTTCAGCATTTGCTGGAACAAATCGTTGTAGATCTTGCCAAGTTGGGCTGAAATGCAAAAAGAATTGAATTTTGGACCCGAATTTTATGTATAGATGTACCCTAGCGGACTCGGGAATCCGGAAATGGAATTTGGCCATAATCCCGTCGGGTCCCTGGTCTTGGACACAACAAATCCCGTTGGTCCCAGGTCCCGGAGAATTCCCTCCCCATTATTCCGCCATTCCCTGGACCATTATTCCCGGGTCCCCCACCCGTGTCCTCGATGGTGTCCACATTGGGGCATGCCGGCACGCGTTTGGACAGCACATTCTGGCGCTCTGAGTCCAGCTGCTTCTGCTGGTTCTTCAGGTTCTCCGCCGCCTTGATCATCAGCAGCTTCTACAAGAGATCAAAGATCACCCTTCCGCTCCTGATCAGATCAGCTTCCGCCCTTCTCCTCTCCCCTTCCGCTCCTGATCAGATCAGCTTCCGCTCTTCCCCCTCCCCTTCCGCTCCTGATCAGATCAGCTTCCGCTCTTCCCCCCTTCCGCTCACCCTCAGCTTCTTCTTGCGTTCCGGCGTCAGGAATCCCTTCTTCTTCTTTCCCTTTTTGCCCGCCTCCTCCAGCCGCTTGCGCACTTCCGCCTTCTTTGCCGCCAGTGCCTGGGCCTTTGCTTCCTGCAATGTGTCAAAAGTTTAGGTTTTCCGGAACCCGAACTCGCTCCCCCATTCCCTCTCACCGCATCGCTGCTGCCCTTGGCCGCCGGCGCCGGTGCGTCGTCATCAGCCTGGGGTCCTCCGCGCAGACGACGCGCGTCATGGAACTCGGGCACGTCAACGCTGTAAAGGTATGTGGAGGTACGGTAAGGGTATTGGTGTCCAATGTGAGAGTACGGTAGGAGTATCCCAAATAATAAGAGCATGGTAAGCACATGGTTACGGTACGGCGGATGGGAGAGCGATTTTCTGAAGGTACTGTAGGGGTGTATTGTCCATGCCCAGAATGTACAAAATGGTAAGGATTTCGAACCCAAAACACTCGTTTTTGGTTCGTCCAATCCCTGTCTCTGCCCCGTTTCTACCCTTGGCCCTGGTTGCCCCTTCCCCTCTTGACTCACCACTCGTTGTCGTCCATTTTCTCTTTTGGTTACGATTCGCGCTGAAATGCGTCGATCAACAACAGTCCAATTCCTCCGCTGATCTGTGTCTGTGCCCTCTGAAGGACGGCTTTCTCTCAATGATGTTCCTTCTTGGCGGGGGAAGGATGAAGTAAGTAAGTGATCAGGGGATGGGCAATTTGTGTGGGAAATCCAGAGGAAAGGAGGAGCAGATGGCCTTATGGATGAGATCGGATTCCCGGAGGCAAGCGAAGGTTCCCGATCTCCTGCCATCGATCTGCTTCTCTGACAGGCAGACACCCAACCTCTGCTTCTCTGCCCTCTTGTGTGCTCTATGTCCTGCTTCGATCACCAATCATCCCCTTAGGGCTCAATTTCTCTTCTCTGCTCTCTGACATTCCCTCGGGCCAATTTCTGCTTCTCTGCCGAATCGGTGAATGAATGAGTGGGACGAATGTAAGCGATCGGGCCAATCGGCGGATCAAGCACTGGCGGATCTTCCCCTTCCCCTCCCCTGTGACTGCTGTTCTTTTTTTCCCTGAGACAATGAATGATGGACGACAAACCGAATGAGAGTGATCGGGAACGGATCAACATCTCTCTCTCTCTCACTCGCACTCTCTCTCTCTCTCTTTGCCTTTGGCGTTGTTTTTCTGTTAGCATTTACACACTTTGAGGTGGAGCTGATCCGTTTTGGCCCTCGATCTATTTGATCTCATGTGACTCGTCATTCTATTTTTTGACTTGGTTTTTTGGCTTACTGTACATATTACAAATGTAGCGGAAAGTAAACTGATCTTGCCAAGTACCATGGAAAATTTCTCATGTTCCCCGTAAGTTCTGATTCGAATATCTAAAGTCGAACATTTATGGATCTCTCGAAATTGGACTCAAAATATTTGGCCAAACGATTTGAACTTTATGGGATTGATCTGAAAGATCCTTGGCCTTGGCTTCAGTCCATCGGCTCTATCCATGTTCCTTTTTGCTCTTTCCGGCGTTATCAGCCAAAAATTCGCCCGGCCAAAAGTAATTGAGGAAGGGGAAGTGATCGATCGCCCCCTTAAAACTGATCTGATCGTTGCCAACTGTCGCCAAACATGCATGGGGAGGGGGGGATTCGGATCCGATCGGAGGGAGGGGGCCGGAGAGTGTGGTGAGTGGGCGGAAGAGGGGAGAGAGTCGGATACATCCGCCGGCGAAGGGGCAAAAAGTGTTTTGGAATGGAAAGAATGGGCAAAAAGAGGGAGAGGAGACCAATTTGAAGGGAAAAATTGGGAAATGTATTGGCACGAAAGGCAAAAAAGGAAAAGAAAAAATGGAGTGAAAGAACAATTATTGTGGAACAACACATTTGGCAAATGATTCATTCCGGCGCACAGGGCATCCGGCACTGCCGTTGTTCCAGCTCCGGCGCAAGACAGTTCGGGTCGTCCGGGTCGATCTTGACAAGAATAGGGGTTTGGTCGGATTCGAGCCCTAACCCTAATCCACCTAATTCGAACTCTGGCAATCCGAACTAATTTTACCCAACCCGAATCAGACAAAACCCTCATCCTTACACCATCGGATTGAATCCTAAACCGAACCGATTTTCATTCTCTTAACTCTTTTCCTTACCCTAACCCGAACCCTTAACCCCTCTTATGTACCAATCCGTATCGGTGCACGCGCCGTCTCCGGGTCTGATAACCGACACCGCAACTCACAGAACAAGCGGACCAATGGGACCAACGGCTGATCCGACACGAGCTGGGGGCTGAGGATGAAAGAAATAATCGAAATCCCTAAGAATATTATACATATACAGTAACCCGGAAGTATACGATGAACATGGATGGTACCAACTTCCCGGTCTTACCACAGGGACGAAGTTCACAGTGCCGTTCCTGGACTCGGTGTTCCCGCGGGGGACATTTGTTGCCGCCGTTCCGAGGAAGGGACTGATGCGGGAAAAATGATCGGGCCAAATTCGGTTAGATGGATAGAGAGACAGATCATCGAGATATTCGGACCGAGTCGAATCTCGACTCGGTCCAATTACGGTGGTAGTTTGGTCCGGATCCCCNCCCCCCCCCCCCCCCCCCACCTTGACACTTCTGTGCCGATTGCGCTTCCCATGTCCGCATGTCACCGAACAGTCGCTCCACGGACTCCACTCGCTCATTTCGCAGTCCGCACGCGGCCCCCCGTCTCCGACGTCCTCATCACCGCCACCCTCCTCCTCACCGCCATTCTCTTCCGCAAAGGGACTGAACAGATCCGCGCCCGAGGCTGTGGAGGAAAATAGAAATCCGAAAACTTTTTTGCTCGGTTGCTCCTTATAGGGCGGCGGTACTTCGATTTATGTATCGCATCCTTCCTGATCTTGATCGCTTTCTTTCCCTTTATCGGATCAGGATCCGGATCATGATCTCCCTACCCCCTCTTTAGGGTTTAGCTTTACTAGCTCCCCTTCCTCCTCCATTTTTTCATTTTTACCGATGATGGGCCGGTAGTCGGGGATGCAGAACTGTCTGCACTCCTCCTCCGACTCGAACTGGTTCCGGTTCCCCTTGCATCCCGAATACACAAATCTCTCGCACTTCCGTGTCCCCGCATTGAACCAGTAGCGCGGGAATTGGCCCTGGCACTGGCCCGCCTCCTTCTCCTCCTCACAAATCTCTGAATGGCGCCAATTTCAAAAATGTTCCGGATGCGGATTCCGGATTCCGCCGGTCCCTTTCCGCTTACCCTCCGAGTGCGCGCCCAGCAGGCGTCTGCACGAGTGCACGTTGCAGCGTTCCTTCTCCATCAGGTTCTTCACCTTTGCGCATTCCTTTGACAGCCAAAAATGCCATTATATTTATATATTACACTCGTGATTCTCTCTTCTGTCATGGAAGATACCCCGTATACCGTACTCCTTTTTCCCTTTACCATATCCTCGCTTTTCCTGTATACCGTACTTTCTTCCCACGTTTACCGTACCCTATGTACATACTTACAATATCCGCTGTATACCTCCATATCATTACCGTACTCCTTTACTTCCTAAAATCCCCATACATATATTGTACTTTTTCCGCGCTAGGCACCTCCTTTCCACCATTTACCGTATCCTTTCTTCTCCTTCTCTACCGTACCCGATACACACAGTATTCTATAGTATCCTCTTCCCACACACCTGTTCGTGCTCTGCGTAATAGAACAATCGCGTGCGCACGCGCACTCCGTCGTCGCAGGACGCGCTGCAGGGGCTCCAGTCGCTCCACGATGTCGTCTGGCAGCGCGGGTCCGCCTGCACCGCGCAATCTTCACCGTCTTCGCCTGAAAAGCTCAAAAAATTCCCAAAATTTTCCGACTCTAACTCACCCACACACTCCTCCACCGCCTCCAACTCCACATTGCACCGATCCGCGGTTGCGTTGTTCAGCAAGTGACGCTGACGACGACGCGTTCCGCGACCGCAGCGCACTGTGCTATAACGGATGAGGCAATTTTTGGTAGGCCAGATCGGATCAAGAATGGCACTTGATCCTTTTCTTCCACCCCACCCTCATTACGCACCATTCGGTCCAATCGCTCCACCCGCTGACCAAACAGCGCGAGTTGAACGCGTCCGAGTCGGCGCCGCACTCGCTCTGTTTGGCGTTGCAGAATTGGCGTTCCGTTGTCTGTCGGTGGCAATTGAACATCTGGGCCTTCACCGGGAACACATAAACCCTGAGGAAATCAACGGAGGTGAAAGTTTAGGTTTTTGGGAAAATCATTTCCACCCCGAACCCCTTTGCCTTGATCGCATTCGGATGCCTTTTCCGCAAGTGGCCGAGCACAGGGACCAGGTGCCCCACTGGCTGACCGCGCATTCTCCTCAAATGGCACCAAAATACTCATTTGCCGTGTTAGCGCTTGGATTTTGAGCCAAAAACCGTGTCCAGGAATGGAAAAACGAAGCCAGGACCAACAACTCGATTGGTTTTTAACACCGAAACTTGGCCTCAGATTTGGATTGGCCAAATTCATAACATGATCCCTTTGTCAGTGTCGTGGTGTAGTGGTCTATCACACGGGACGGCAAATCCCGGGACGTGGGTTCGAATCCCACCGCCGTGTCAGACATGTACCCAAGCCCGTGGAGAGCACATCCCTTCATTCAGCCATTAGCCGAGCGGTGATGCAAAGCAAATGGTGTCCGGTTCCCGTACCGTACGGGTTCTCCATCGCAATACTAACTACCTTCACTAATGAAAAATCCCTTCCCCCTCCACCTGTAAGAAGCGCCTAAACCATGAAGCTTGGTGTCCTTGGTGGTTGTAAAAAATGATCCGGAACTTACGGGATCAAATTCCGTACTTTGATCTACTTGATCTGCTGGGATTGGATCTGCCCCCC
>LDKF01003592.1:0-13325 GCA_001026735.1 Rotylenchulus reniformis | reverse complement strand
ACCCACGATTTTTTTTGTCCGAATTGCGGATCTGCTTTTCAGAGGTTCGGCTTTTAGCTGACTGCGCCACTGTTGTGCCTTGATGACACAATAATAAATAGACCGAAGAAATAAATAATATATTTATTTAGAGCAATAAAAACAATGGAATATTTGGGAGCGGGGAAATTAGGAAAGCGACTTATTTGAAAAGTGATTATGTGGAATGAATGGGGAATGAGAACTGGGAAGGGAGGATCTAAAGTCATAATATTATGAAAGATCGTGGGCGGAACGCCAAACATCATCTTAAATCCTATTCCAGTTCTTTTGTGGGTTGTTGACCCAACAGAAAGGTTTCGGTGGGCCCTGGGGGAAGGGTTTTTGTGGGCCCTCCCCCGGGAATTTTGGTTGCCCAGGTCTCGTCCTCTTCTTCCAATCTCGTTTATTGGCCCAGAATGAATGAAAAGCCAAGAAATTGGGCGGATTAAAAGGCAAGAGCAATTGGGGTGGCAACCAGGGCTGTGCAAAATCGAATTTCAAAAAACGGGAGACGGGAAACGGGAATACGGGAACCCCAAAACACGGGACGGGAAAAATTACGGTAACGGGATTCGCCAAAAACACGGGAAATACGGGAATACGGGAGACGGGAATTACAAAAATTTTTTCTCGTAATCAAAATTGTAAATTTTAATATTGTGCGGCAAAAATAAAAATTTCTCCAAGTTCTCTTTTGACAAACTCTTTCTCAAATCATCCACAATTAAGCCCGCAGAGAAATTTTTGAAATTTTGGGTTATTTTTCTTAAGAAAATTGGTCATTTTTAATGACATTTTTGACCGAGAGGCCCTGGAGAAATTTTTGAAATTTTACACTTTTTCTTTTAAAAAAATGATTTTTAATTTCTGGTTGAAAATTCAAGAATTATCATCATTTCTAAAGAAAATTTATTTTTTTTCTGATGCTTTAATTATTTGTAATGTACTTTTTAGTTTTGTAATAATCTAACTTTTTACAGGTTTTTGCCATAAAGAATCTTTCAACTCTTTTAAAAAATCTATATTTTAAAGCGAAATTATGAAATTATTTTCATTTGGCATTTAAAGATTTTATGTTCCTTTGGCATTTTATCGACGGATAAGGACACTACGTCCAAATCAAGATGTACAAAAAATTTCGCTTCAAGATATAGATTTTTTTGAAATCTACTGTTTTCAAAGATTCTTTATGGCGATGAGTGTAGCTTTGTAATTCTAAAAAATGAACGAAAAAATGAATGAATTAGATTAAAAAATTTCGAACTGATGTGGAATTGAACCTGCGCTCTCACAGCCGATAAAACAGTATTTTTCCATTGTGCCAAGGTCTCTTTGGCTGGTGTACTCCACTAAATTCCTTATCAGTTGGATCCAAAATAAGATTCTTAGGGGTGTATTTTCCCGACGAAAAACCCCATTCTTAGGGGTGTATTTTCACGGGAATTGACGAAAATACGGGAGACGGGAAAGGGGAATACGGGAGGTCAAAAACACGGGAAATACGGGAATACGGGAGACGTGACGGGACCCAGCCCTGGTGGCAACTGATCCGATCAACATTGTCATTAAATGAGTAAAGAGGGGCCAAGAAAGGGGAGGAGAGGGATTGTGAGATGAAGAGAGGTAGAGAATGTTAGAGAAAAGAGATGAGAGAGAACAGAGCAGTGGAGGTAGCAGCAGAGAGATGGAGTTGTTGAAGAGCAAATCCCTAACAAACGTCTTTCAAATAGCGCCGATCTTTTGATTGTTCGTATGATATTTTGACCCGTGTCCATTTTCATTATAACTCGGTTCAAACGCAACATAGAGAAATATATTTATTGTCAAAAAGCAAAAATAGTAGCTACAAAATGAGCCTGTGCTCATTCGAAAAACGACCTCTGTGTAAAAATTTATGCCAAAATATGGTTTTGTCCAAATTGACAGTATTTTGGTCATAAATTTGGGGACATTAGACCAATTCGAATTGGTTTAAGCTTATTTTATAGTGATTTTTCAAACTATTTTTTGACACAAACTTCGTTTTTCTAGGATGCGGTTTGGACCGAGTTATGACAGGGCATCATTTTGATTAATAATTTCGGATTTAACAAGTAAGCCCCAATGTAAATTTTTTGAATTTAAACTTAAAAAGGTGACGGCATGCCTGGCAAATTTTTGGTTCTACAATTCATTCTACAATAAGTGAATTTTGACAACCCAATAAATACTGTTTAGGGTCGATCCTTTGTCTTGCCTTTGGGTTCATGCCGGGTACGAGGATCTTGAACATCAACAGTCGGTACACCTCATACCTCGAACACATTTTTAGAATTGCAACACAAGATGGATGCCGGTTCAGCAACTTCACCCGGTGCACAAGTCTGCCGACCTTCAATAATAATAGTAAATTTGGCAGATGGTGCATTATTTTCTAATTTTCACTTTGCCCTAACCCCCTGATTTTTTTCCATTTATTTTTTCCTAGCAACTGGCTGTTTTTAAAATGATCCAAGGGTTCTCAAATGGCTGTTTTAAAAATCATACTTGGGTTTCCAAAGGTGCTAAGCTCGAATTCAATGTTAGACTTATGATATGAAGTCATCAAATCGATGGTTTTTCATTTTTTAAACATTTAGATTTTAGACCAATTAAACCTTATTCTAATTAGTTAGAAAAATACGAAATATGATGGATTATCATAGATTTGACGACGGACGTCATATGATAAATTGGACATCATATTCGAACCCAGCACTCTTGAAAATCCCGTATTTCCTGAGGGTAAAGTGGAAACAATACCAAAATCTGTCATCTTTTTAGCGATTTGAATCCTGCGAAAAATTGCCGTTTAATGCATAAGCACCACAGCTTCTCCTTGCCCTTATTTTTAAAATCAATCTTAAAGGAGTAAACCTTAATCCTTTTAATGGCAAAAACAATTTGGCATAAATTGGCCGATGTTTGCGCAATTGTGCCACAGTGCAGGAGTTGTTTAAAGGGCAGCACATGGACAATTTCGGCAATCAATTCTGCCGGCAAACCCCTGCTGCGAGTGTGCTGTTCTGAGTTCGGCACGTCCATGTTCTGCATTTGAACAAAGATTACCTTAAATAAAAAAAATCATCTCGCTATAGTGTGTCAGTAGAATTCATTTACATATTTTAACAACTACATTATTTTATTGAGCAAGCAAAACTGGAATGACTACCAAATTATATCAGGAACAGGGATGGAGTCGATATTCGATATTCGATATGCGATATTCGATATTCGGTCATTTTTGGCACCGAATATTCGTTATTCGATATTCGATTTTTTTGGGACCCCTCGAATATTCGATATGCGATATTCGATTTTTTTCAGACCCCTCGAATATTCGTTATTCGATTTTTTGGCCCAAAAATCGAATAAAAATCGAATATTTTCATTGAAAATTTTTGAATTGTTTGTTCAAAAAATGATGAATTTTCTTTAGAAAGTGACCTAAATTTTTCAAAATTTTCTCCAGCAACCTTAAAATTTTCCCATAAATTTGGGTCTAAATTCTCAAAATTTCTTCGGCGATCCCTTTCGGGACCGCCGGTATTTTAAACTTTCAAGGAACACACACAAAGTGTTGCGCTTTTTAGGACTCGCCACCCATGTAGAAAAATAGTGCATGATGAATTATATTAAATGCCAAAATACTAACGGCCCATGTATAGAAAAATTTCGAGAAAAAAAATGTCTAAAGTTTTCAAAAAACACAAAACCTCATCAATTAAATTTTGTTTTCCAGGCAGCCTTAAAATCTAGCTAATATCTTGAAAATGGCCTGTTTTCGAAAAAAAATTACGAGATTGGGTTACATGAATCGAGGTTTATGAAATTTTTTTTCATTAATTGGCTGTCTAATACAAGTTTGAAAAATTCGAAAGCTCTAAAATTTATGTAAAATTCAGAGGATTGAATAATTAAGAAAAAATATACAAAAATAAAAATATAAGGCCTGCTTCTAAATTTTATAGTAAATCGAAAATATTTAATTTTTGACAAGTTCTAAGGCTGTAAATTTTTTTGTAAATTTCACAAAACTTGAAAGAAATAATTCATAATTCATTTTGCATAGTAATTCATAGAAACTTGGAAATTTTCGGACATTTCAGGGGAATTTTATTTTTGAACAGTACAATGGCTAAAATGATCCAAATTATGAAAAAGCAGCTCCAATTTTTTTTTATCACAATTACAATTATTTTTTTGAGTTTATAAAATTCAGAAAAAAAATATTCGATATTCGATTTTTATTCGATATTCGGTCATTTTTGGCACCGAATATTCGTTATTCGATATTCGATTTTTTGGGACCCATCGAATATTCGATATGCGATATTCGATTTTTTTCAGACCCCTCGAATATTCGTTATTCGATATTCGATTTTTTTCGTTGGCCATCGACTCCATCCCTGATCAGGAATGCCCTAGTAGGTCGTTATTCAAAAAGTACCAAAATGGGTTTAGTCAAAACCTTGTTTAAAAATTTGTAAATAGCCTTTTTAACCAATGACATGCAGATATATGCGTAGGAAAATTTTAGCCGATTTTTTTTATCATTTTCTCAACTTTAAAACGTCCAATATACTCGATTTTTGAGTTTATTCCCGTGTTTTAATTCATCCTTAATATGTTCGATCAGTGGCAGTTCCGCCGATGAGTAAAATTTTAGATTGACGTTTTACTTAAGGAAGGAACTTTTTTAAATTTAGAAAGTTTTGTAAAAAAACAATGTTAAAGAGCCAATAAGCCTAATAAATGATGTCGAAAAATTTGCAACTCTGAAATCAGGCATTTGCAGGTTTGCAATGCTAATTAGCAGCTTAATACATACATATTATATGCAATACGAATTCTTATTTCCTGAACCTAAAGATTTGGAATTGAGATGCGGTGGATATTCGAATGAGAAATTTGTGCCCGTGTTATGAGAAATCATGCCATGATCGCAACACTTCTTCTACTACACAGAAAAATTATAATATTGAATAAATAAAGCCTGTTCCAGTTTAGCATGGTGCTGGGTCGTTTCCTCAAAGCCATCATAATGGGCGCTTCCTCAAAATCAGTGTTGTTAAAATCAAAAAATTTTGCTCCGACTCCGGCTCCGGCTCTGAAAAAATTTTGCTCCGACTCCGACTCCGGAGTCGGAGCCGGAGAATAATAGGGAGAAAGGTAGCGAAAATAGGGAAAAATAGGCACAAAAATTTCCCAAAATATGATCTAAAAATTCAAAAATTTTGTCTAAAAAACATATTAAGCCTTTTTAAAATCAATTTAACCATTATCTTGAGATGTTTTTAAATAAAAATTGAAGATTCATAAAAAATAGAAAATAAAAAAATTAAAAAAAGTTTTCGAAATTTTTCAAAAAAAATTTCTAAAATTTTCGGAAAAAACTAAGATTTTCCAAAAAATTTTCAAAAAAATAAAATTTTTTCCAAAAAATCTAAAATTTTCGATTTTTATTGCATTTTTGTGAAGAATTTCTTGAAAAATGGCCAAAATAGGGAGAAAATAGGGAAAAATCCAGCCGGGCTTAAGAAATAGGGAAAAAAAGTTCCTCAAAATACGTTTAAATATGTCTAAAAACGTGTTTTTGAGCGTTTCCCTACCATTTCATGTCTTTTAAAAAAATAGGGAATTCCCTAAAACTTTTCACCCTACTTATTAATATTAAATTTACTTATTGGTATTTTAATTTTTGCTTAAAATTTCTGGTGATTTCTGTCATTGGAGATATTTTGTATATAGGTGTTGCTCTTTTTAGAGTTATGGTGGTTTTTGAGGAAACGACCCAATTTGTGTGTTTTCGGGTTTTGATGGATTTTGAGGAAACGCCCATTATGATGGTTTTGAGGAAACGACCCAGCACCTTTAGCATCCCTTATTTACTCCTTTCAGCCTCTGTTTTTTAAAGCTTTTTTCTAAAAAGATCCATACACTACAGACAGATTAAAGAAAATCAAAGATAGTATAAAAGAGTGAACATTTAGAAAAATGGAACCATAATTCATAAAAGTTCTATTATAAATATAGGCATTTAAATTAGTAATCATTCCGATGGAATAGAATGGACGCACAATGTCGGGCTGTAGAGATTAGAGACTAGATTAATAGATCTTCAAGATCTTCAATCAAGATTCTTGAAAAATCTTGATTCTGAAAAAACTTGAAAAGTTCAGAAAAGTTTCAATCAAGATCTTAGTTCAAGATTTTTCAAGATTCTTGAATCAAAATTCTTGATAAATCTTGAAAAATCTTGTCTTGATCCGGTCTCTAGTGGAGATCAGACTCACTTCTCGTCATCAAATAGGGTCTAAAAATTTCTACCAGCTTTTTTAAGGATTAAAAAGAATATTAAAAAAATCATATTAGTCCCACCGGTAACGGTCTTACACAACAGAAAAAAGCCAAAATTGCATTAATCCTAAAAATGTGAAAAAAATGCAAATCGAAGGTGGTCGGAAGATAAAAAAGATAGTTAATGGTAGATGAGAACCCAGCTCGTTAGAACCCAACGAACGAAAACTTTTTTTTGAGGCTAGCTAGGCCAAAAACATAATAAGCAAATATATGCAGAATTTTATGCTCTATCTTTTAGCATTTTTAGTTTTTCAAATTTCCGCGAAAAATTTTGAAAATTTTCAAAATTTTCGAAAAATGCGAAAAATCGGTGTTTTTCGAAAAAATTTCAAAATTTTTCGCGGAAATTTGAAAAACTAAAAAAGCTAAAAGATAGAGCATAAAATTTTACACAACTTTGTCTTTTATACTTTTGGTCTAACAAGTCTTACAAAAAAGTTTTCGTTCGTGGCGGGATTTGGGGTGGACGCGGCTGTAACAGCTGTTGGCCAATTTTTGACCTTGACAGCCGTTTTGTTCACTTCAAATTTTCAACCAATTTCCGGTTCCGCGTTCTCGTACCATACTGGAAATTATTTTTCCTCAAAAAATATTAGGCCAATTTATATTAATGTTATTTTTGAACCTGTAATACAGTGAATAAATTGGCCAAAAAATTTAAAAAAATTTCGATTTGTCAATATTGACTAAAAAGCTGTCTAACAAGAATTGACGACAAGTGAGCATTACATAATTTAGCTATGTAGAATAGGATCAGGGAACAGATTTTTCGTCAATTTCACATCCATGAGGCCATAGAAATTTGATTTGATTTTTTGATTTATTTGCCATTAGGCATAATCCAACAACAAATAAAAATTCATAAACTATCGATATTAACCAACTTCTTTTTGAATAAACCCCTCAAAATACCACTCTCGCTTATCATGGTAAATTACGGTAGATTAGATATCTTGCTTCATGGCCTATTAACTCTTGCTCCATTTGACCAAAAAAAGTCTCCCTTTGAATTATCATTGGCGAACTTCCGATTAAAACATAAATTTCCGATCGAAAGTCAATCTATCGGTTGCGAAATTTTATGTATTTCTCCAAAAACTTTTTTATCGTTGTTCGTCAATTGACATTGACGCAAATATATGCGCCTATTTATGGAGCGACCTGTGGTGTGTGAATCATTTTTGACCTCATGAGAGCTCAAAAATACAACCATCTCCCCCTATTTTTACACCACATCCATTCCCATCATTCATTCTCCCCCATTTCCCCACATGTCTGTGGACCATCGATCATCATCATAAGTTTGAGAATTTTTTGAAGCCTTCTGATCACCGATCAATGGGCCAAAAAAGTCCCAATGAGCCATATGACTGACTGATCAGAGAGAGACTGATCGAGCGGGTGGAAGATCATTGATCAAGTTATACCAATTAGAACTTACTCAAGGCAGTTTTTCGTGATTATTATGAACGTAATTTCTTGGTTTTTTGGATCCATAGAACCATTGCGCTACCAACAAATTGATCAAAAAAATTATCTAGGCATCTAAGCATAGTAACGCTATATTAAGATTGATCAGAATGTATAAATCATTTAAAAATTCAAAACAACCCACTAAACTGCAAAAACCCGGACTTCTAATAACTTTCAATTAGAAACTTCAATTATAATCGATTCCATTAGGATAAAGGCCCATTTTATTGCCAACATGACAATATACCGATCCAGAAGGATTTGTTTGTTTTTAAGCAAATGCTGGAATATTTTTGGCACTTAAATGCATCAACGACATTCATGAACTTTTATAACCGCGTAAATGCGTCGAATGACGCGATTTTGCCACTAATTTTGGCCTAAATCAACGATTTATGTGCTTCATACCTGTCCAAAATCCAAATCTGATCACGCCGAAAGAGTGTTGCCCCTGGGTAAACTGATCATCAATCAGTCTTTTGAGATCCCTGAGAGGCCAAAAATCTCCGATCAATGACGTCGAAAGCCATAGGTCCCCAGAGGGATCCCGGGAGATCTTCAAAGTGGATTATCTGAGGACAACAATTGTTGTCGGCCCATCCACATCCGATTTTGTCTTCATCAGCCATGACAGAAAGGCGATCAAATGATCAAATTTCTTGGTACTAACCCCCAAAATCCGATTAGATTCTTTAATTTTCCTCCTTTAATGATGAGCTGTAAATATGGTCAAAAATCCACTTTTGGTCCACCTTTCTATTGCAGAATAAGATCCCATTCTTTTTTCGTTTCATATCGTCCAATTAAAGTGATATTAATAAGCGAGCGGATTGATCACATCTAGGATATCGCCAACAGGATGATCAGCATAAGTTTGATCATCTCATTGCGTGTGTTTGAAACTGATCGGATGCGAAATCCAAACAAATTGATCAATCATATACCTTAATTCATCCGACAGTTCGAGCAGTTATAACCCACCATTCTGGTCAATTTTCAAATTTTATACCAGAAAGTCGGAGACCATTTTTTGCATTTATTTTTGAAATTTTGGCCTTGCTCTGTTTATAGTGTCTTTATATTTTCAGCACCGATAGATAGACCTCTTGTCAGGGCTGGAAATAATTAATTTTCTAACTCGAAAATTCCGTAATTTTCGAGTAATCCGTTATTATGTCCAGCAGAGCATTACCCATTCTGCAGAAAAATTATCCGTTTTTAGCCAAAAAGGCACATAAAATTTCTATTTTTGGGACCACAAGCCCAAAGTCATCAAAGTCATGGGAAAGCATTCACGGAATCCGATCCTGGCAATTTGGCCAACGTAAAAGTCCATGAATGCCTAAGGGAATAAATTATTATACGTGCCAGGGCATGCAAAAGCCGGGAAAGACGAAAGAGTCCCCCCTCTGATTTCCCAGCAGATGAGCTCATTTCCGGTGCATTTTCTTCCATTTTTCGAAAGGGATCAAAGTTCAACAAATTCCTCAAATTTCACCCTTTCGCAATTTTTTCCAATCCTCAATTTTTTTTCCTCAATTTTTTGCCTCCTCAAAATCCCTAGTCTCATCTAATGACAGGTTATACCATCAAAAACATTCATAGGGACTTTAGTCTCTCCTTACCTGCGGTCAGGACAAAAACAACAGAGCCCATTTCTCACCAGACGAAAGATCAAATTTGTGAAAATATTTGGCCATAAAATTATTTATTCGACTAGGAGAGATGATCGAGAGTCGAAAAACAGATCAATTTTCCACCAATCAGATGAAAAAATCGGTTTTACATATTTTGGGATTTCCTAATCAGAAAACCGAGGGAGCTTTTCTCGCTATTTTTGGCCAAAATTTACAAAAAAATCAAGCAATTTCCTGCTAAAAAAACTTTCAGAATTTTCTACAATAGTCAAATAATTTTTTTACAAAACAAGCTCGATATTTTCGCAAAAAAAAAAATAACAAATCTGGACTAATTACCCTGTTTTTGGCCAATTTTAATGAATCCATCCAATAATAATAATGACACCTTTNGTTTTACATATTTTGGGATTTCCTAATCAGAAAACCGAGGGAGCTTTTCTCGCTATTTTTGGCCAAAATTTACAAAAAAATCAAGCAATTTCCTGCTAAAAAAACTTTCAGAATTTTCTACAATAGTCAAATAATTTTTTTACAAAACAAGCTCGATATTTTCGCAAAAAAAAAATAACAAATCTGGACTAATTACCCTGTTTTTGGCCAATTTTAATGAATCCATCCAATAATAATAATGACACCTTTATGGTTTCCATGGAATTTCATTCTAATTGTGCCCCTATCGTGTTTGGGGCTCATTAGTCAGGGAATCCGACTGTGAATAAACAACTTTTTTATTTACGGGAGGGACACATAAAAGAACAATTATAGGCCTAAAGTCCATATTTTTTGTCTGAACATTTGGCCAATAAAAACGGAATATTTTTTTATAAAAATTGTGAAAATATTGTTGTTAATTGAACCTAATAAGATAATTTATATTATTTCTTTGCCTTAGAACCTTATAAACAAAAAAATATGACAAAATTGGATTAAAATTTTAGATCAAAATTTCAGTGTCCGTTGGTTGACTTATCCCCTCTGATAAACTTCCCTTCACCATTAGCATATTTTTCCATTTGGTTCAAATTAGACGCGTTTTATTTTCGATATAAATACAAAAAACATAAATTTTTCATCTTTTGAACATTCTGATCAGTGATCAACTTTGCTATATCATTGTTGTCACAATTACCAATGGCAGTTTTTATGTCCGGTTCATTCAAATCGCATTATCAATTCGTATTTTTTTGAATTTTCTGGCTCTCCGATTTGAAAATTCCTTTTAAGAGATCGAACTTTCCATAAACACAAAGGTTTGATCAAATTCGGACCCGGTTCGAATCCCAGTGGCGGTTTACACATTTTTTTGCACTTTCGCGCTTCCGGTCGCCGGAAGCGCCGTTCCGGAATGCTTCCGGACCAATGACTTTGTTGTGTGCGGTGTAATGTGACATAACACCACGGCTTTCAGCCACCCCCATAGTGTCCTTTTAGGCCCCTGAAGAGCTGCTCTCCCACGACGATGTCGTAGGGGAAAAACGGATGAGGAAAGGTCGTAGGAGGAGGAGGAGGAAAAGCGATACTCTCTCCTTTCTTCCTTCCCTATGTCACACTTCACTTTCACTTTTTTATGAGTTTGTCGTGGTACATCCTCAACAGCAAAAGTTTTACATCACGAAAAAGAACACTTTGTTGTTGTTGAAGGGTAATGAAATGGAGAATGAATAATCCCACACTTTTCCGGGCGGCGGATCGTCGTCATAGTCACCCCCTCAAAAATGGATTTAAATATTTCATTTTTGGCGCGTTTTGCGAGAAAATTGGCATTTATATCGGATTCAGTTTTTCCTGAAGGTCCAATTTTTTATTTGTTTTTGGAAAAATCAAAAGCAGTAAGACATTTTATTACGAATTTGAATGATTTTTTGCCTTATCTTTTTTTTGGCTTCGAACCCCCTTCTGATACCATAATCCGATGTAACTTATCCTAGAAAAACGTGGTTTTCTCAATAATTGGCCGTTCTTTTTCCTGGTCCCATACTTTGCATAAACCAAATTACTACTGGATTTTTAGGATCCAAGAAAGTTCGTTCCCAAATTCTAATCCGTTTTATACGGTCCTGAATCGGGAAATTATCGGATTTTCGCTATTTATGGACCAATTTTGAACACAGTGGGCGGTATTTTTACGCGAATTTCATCCATTTTTCGTGTAGAACATCCATTCCTGCTCCTCATTCGCATTAAATTCTCCTTGTTCTCATTACATCCAATCCAATTTCTTCTCTAATACTTTATAATCTTGGTGTTTTGACACGATTTTCCTGCGAACACTATTTTCACACTGTCTAACATCACTCTTCCGTGCTTTTACTCTCTTCTGCACCTCGTCCAATATTTTCCCCGTTCATAATCCGTTTATGATGCGGTGCCACCCGTCCCAAACATGTTTGTTTGTTCCAGCCAAGGTCTTCCCCACCTCCTCCCATAATTTGGTTTTCGCCACCAAAGGCCACACATTTCCCCCCATTCAGCGAAAAAGCCGAACAACGAACCCAATGGACCCGAAAATCCGCCGATGCTTTTCGGGGGCCAAAAGATGGGGTTTTTGCATAAATTTCCACCCACATCAGTGAATTTTTATGTTTTTTAAAATAGGATAATATTACTCGAAATTTTTAAAATTTTCTTCATCTCTTGGAGAGATTTTTCTTAAAGACTTTGCTTCAATTGGCATACCAAAAACATATTTAATTTCTTGGCCAAAATAGGTCCAAAATGATTTTTGGTCCAATCACCATATTTTGGCCATTTCTTACCATTCATTAGCAGGAAACATTTTGACGACATTTTTCTTTGGAAAATCATAAGGTCTTTAGCTGAAAAAATTCAACCAAAATATTTGCCCATTTATTCGTAGGCCTTTTATGCCTCATATAACATCCTGAATGGGCCTCAATTTTATGGCCATAAACAAACAAATCTTTATTTACTTCCCCTTTGATACCATTTCTGACCCTTCTAAAGCATTTGTTTAGAATTTTTACAAAAATAATAAATGGAAGAAAATTTTAACCAAAATTATAATGAGGTTTTTGCCAAGATTTTCTTTGTACCTCAGCGGCTTGATCCAGAATTCTCAGATCTTGAATTGGCCATTATTTAGTTTCTTGGCCCTAGGTTGGATCATATGATTTGCTCTACACAAAAGTACATCCAAATAAAAACGAAAAATAATTTACTGACGACGGATTTTAATGGAGTTTTGGAAAAATTTGCGGAACAATAATGTCCGTTTTCCATTTGAAATTTTATTTCTTCCTTTTCCTCGAAATATCACACACTACTATACAAATCATTTTAGCAAAACTAGATTTTAAGTTTCAAAACTGGTTTAATGTTAATAAAATTACACTATTAAAGCCCTGGGAATCGAAATTTTTTATATAAATTTTCTATTATTCTATTGGCACTTAAGCCTTTTTTGATCATTTTGCAATATTGAACATTTTTGGATATTTTCTAAATTTGGAACTCTTCAAATTATTTTTGGCACCTTTTGGTCAAATACCAGAATAAATATTTCCATTTTCGCCCTTTTTGGTATCCCACAGATGTTCTTTTTTGGCCATTTATTCCCATGTTATGGCCCAAAATAGCCTCTTTAGGCGCCAATTTTTGACCTTCGAATCATCCACAAAAAATTCATTTCCAATTCCCTCACATGTGAACGAATGAATAAATGCTTGAGAGTAAGAGAGCATTCGCAAATAAAAAACGGATAGCCCCCTATAAGTGAGCACGGCACCCCTATAATGGACCACCCCACCTAAGGGCTTTATCTCTTTCCCTACTCAATGCTTTATCTCTCTC
>LDKF01003589.1:3311-18395 GCA_001026735.1 Rotylenchulus reniformis | reverse complement strand
TGAATTTGGAAAAGCACCCTTAGGCCTGTGGATGGTTTGTTTAACTGGCTTTTTAAATATTGCATTTGGTGGTGGTTACTGTAGGAGGGGCTATACAGAGAGGGTATTGAAGGTTTTTGGCCATGGGACACATTTTTGCTTTGAGATATGACTTTTAAAGAGCAACCACGTTTCTAAAAATTCTGCAAATTTTATAACATTGGACTTTGCTCGCTCTTTTTGCCCTTCCCCAGTAAATTTTTTGCAAAATTTACCCAATTTGTCCCAATTTCCCTCTGCTCCCACCCCCAATTTTATGCGTTTATTTCTGGCCACAACATGTCCCTCACCGGGCCAATTGACTCACTCCCCCACTTTTCCAAATTCAAGGGCCAATTTTATATCTTCTGAGGACCTCCCCCGCCTCAGTCTTTTTATGGCTCCATCAGCTGATTTCTTGTGATTAATTCTGAAGACAAGTGAAAAACAAAAAATTCTCTTAGGATTTTGGGGAATCCTTCAAAAATTCAGCAGGTTGCCATTTTCCCCTCTTCCCTGGAAATTTCCGTGCTCTTCAAGCTCGGGACTCTCGACTCCTTCAGTCCATGTTTACCTTCCACTTCATTTTCGCGATCTCTTTCCTCCAAAAAATTCTTCCAAATCGCTCAAATTATTTTTGCTAAACTGTTTTCCATTTTCCAAAGTCAAATTTCTCCAATTTTTCGCAGCTCTACGACGCCGCCATGGCTCTGACCACCACCCAACCGCAGACCAGCTCTTCCCTAATGGCATTCTCCGAAGAAATTATTAAACAGGTCAGGGGAGGGAGAGACCATGGCATGGATTGGCAAAAAAAATTTGCGGAAATTCCTTCGAAGCTTATCAAAATTCGATTTCTTGACCATAGCCCCCAAAGGTTCGGGATTATGGTAATGAGGATTACCAAATTTGATCAAGTTCGGAGCTAATTCGAACCCATCACCTTATGGAATCAAAATTCTGGTTTCAGTTGACCCCGGAGGAGATTGACGAGTTCCGGGAGGCGTTCATGATGTTCGACAAGGACGGGAACGGCACAATCAGCACCAAAGAGTTGGGGGTGGCCATGCGATCGCTGGGCCAAAACCCAACGGAGCAGGAAATATTGGAGGTGAGGATACTGTAGAGATACAGTAATACAGGGAATAAGTACCGTATCCCCCTTTGAAGATGATCAACGAGGTAGACATTGACGGCAACGGCCAAATTGAGTTCCCCGAATTCTGTGTGATGATGAAGCGGATGATGAAGGAGACGGATTCGGAGGTAAAAACAAAAAGAAACATGGACAGCAAAAATGAATTTTGTGCGGCAAAAAAGACAAATGATCCAACAAAACGCCAATATGTGCCATAATTTAAAACTGATGCATTAGCGACCAATCCTATTGGAAAATTTTTGCCGAAAGTCGATCGTGCCTATTTTCCTTCATATACAAAAAATTTCATTTTTGCACAAAAAATCATTTATTTATGCCCTGAAATTTATTGCTTATGAACCAGAATGTCGATATACACATTTTTAATGAACTTACCGCATTTACAAAAAAAATTGGGCTTTTCGTGATTCTTACGTTCTGTAGTCAGCACACATTTACTCTTTTTCTTTTCCGCGCTCTCTCGTAATCTTTTTTTTTCTCTAACGATGTGTTTATGCTAAATCTTTTTTGCCGCTCAAATTTCGTTTTTGCTGTCCATGGCAAGGAACCGGGAATATATTTTCGGAACTTTTAATTTTACCTACACAAATCCCAAGTTTGCCCAAAAATTTGGTTTCCTAATAAGTGTTAAGGCAGTTTTAAGGAAAGTAAAGGAGCGAATATTTCAGCGTCGAATGAGCTAAAATATTTTTGGGGGATTAGAATTGAAAATCCGGAGAAAAATCGTTATCCGCAGGGATTCCCATCAAAATCCCGGAGTGGCCGGATGGGAAATGGTAGGTGGGGGAGGAGGGTACGGTAGGGATTTTTGGCATGAGCAAACCAATAAAACCTCCCTAGGAATTACAGTAATCCCCCTTCCCTATCAGATGATCCGGGAGGCATTTCGGGTGTTCGACAAGGACGGAAACGGTGGGTGTTGGATTCTAAAAAGATTGTCCCTTCTTTAAAAACTTGTGTTTTTGCGAATATTCAAAAAATAGCTGAGATGGTAATGGCAAGGACGAAGTGCCAGGCAGAAATTCGCTCCAAAAATTTTTACGAAAATGGGAATTTAAAATTCCAACGGGCGCCTGTTTTTTATGACTTGTGCCTCTTCCCAGGTGTGATCACGGCCCAGGAGTTCCGCTACTTTATGGTTCACATGGGCATGCAGTTCAGCGAACAGGAGGTGGACGAAATGGTCTGTCTTCGTTTCGGGGGATTCGGGTCCGAAATTTCGAATTTTTTCACAGATCCATGAGGTCGATGTGGACGGAGATGGCGAGATAAACTACGAGGAATTTGTGAAGGTGAACCATTTGTAAAATGGAATAAAAAATAAGCTATAGGGTGAAATTTTAGTGGGTTGGGTAAGTGCAATTCTAAACCATTCACAAAAAGCGATGACTTGAAAAGTTTATATTTGGGTAGCTCTTTAACTGTTTTTTTTTTTGCTTTTATTGCCAGGCTGTTGTAAAAACATAGTGAGAGTGTACATTTTTTTGTTAATTAAAATTTCAAAAATAATTTTATTGATTTTCTATTTAGATGATGAGTGACCGATAAGGCAAGTGATACGGCGTCCGATGAGCCTGATGAGTCACAAAAAAAATTCAAGAGCTGAACACTCTCGATCAGAGACCGAAAAGGATATATACGGAAAATGAACATTTTGACGATCCAATTTTGGATTTTTTGGGATTCGATCCTTTTCGGTCTTTTTGACCCTGGACATTCCATTCGTTTGTCTCCACACAAATTTGTGCTTGAATGAATTATTAATTTAATGCTTTTTTTGCACAAAAATTTAGCAATAATAAACAGAGAGAACAATTGTTGGAGATGAGAGGGAAGGAAAGAAAGGGGTATTCGGATCGATTTTGAATTTGGCGCGCCTTTATCAACAAATGCCAGGGCAATGCGAACAGCAGAGGGTTTCGTTCCAGAAAATGGTGCAATACCGGCGCAAGTGGGTCAGTCGGGACTCCATCTGAGTTACCTGTGATGGAGGGAACAAAAAATGAATTCAATAAAATTGACACGTGTGATTATCAGCATGTTAGTCCACCGATAATAAGTATCGAGGTCCCGAAGATTACCTTTCGAAAATTCAAATTTTTTAAGGGGGAAGGTGGGGTTGGGGTTACTGGATATGTTACTGGTGGGATCAATACCAAAAAATTAAAAATTTGATTTCTTAAGAAATTGTCCTAATGGGTTGGAATTCCTAAACGGACAAAGAAGCCGAAATCCTAGAATAGTCCCTGCTATCACTTCGCCCATCTCTGATCAGCAGCAGGGGTTCCGTCCCTTTTTGTGAGAGACTACTGGACACTCGGACCCTGGATTCGGGGCATGGGGTCTCCAAAATCCGGGTCCGGATTTTCCTAAATTGGCTTCGGCATTGGGTCTCCAAATCCGGGTCCGGATTTTCCTAAATTTTCGCTCTCTTCCCCATTCCTTACACATCGCGCACTCAGCTCCTTGGGCTGTCTCGCTCGCTGCTCGTCCCCGACCACGTTCAGTCGCTGCTGGCCCACCACGGTCGCCGCCCTGCTGTTCGGTGTTTGCGAGTTGGGCATTTGGTCGCCGTTGGGCTCACTAAATTCTTTTCATTTTCCGCAAATTTTCGCTTCGAAAATCCCTCACTCTGCGCCGATCACCGTGGAACTCGGGGGGACAGGTGCGGATGGTCCCGGGCCCGGGGCGTCCTGGTCCGGGTAGTTGTTCTCGCTTTGAAAGAATGGGTACTGTAGCATTTTTAAAGAATCTTTTTTGAATTTTAGGAAAGAAACTTAAGCTGATAAATGGTTATACACAGAAAATGGGGCCTAAAGGCTCATTTACTAATAATCGGCTTCAGTCCTCGCGTAAATTCTATGCGTTAGGCTAATTTTTCCCATTACTCAAAAAAATAAATTTTTGAAGGAATAATTTAATAACATCAAAAACTGCCCCTGGGAATTGGATGTAAAAATATAAAAAAGGCCCAAATATGATATCAAAAAGCATCGACAAGTTTACTGTAATCACGGTGGCCATTTGACTTTACCGTAATTTTACGGATCCGATTTATGCGAACCGAGATTTGGCCGGCAATAGTCGGCTCCGCATAAGTTGGATCCGCAAAAATCCCGCCATGATTCCTAGTGCACCTACCGTAGGAACACTTGGACTTCTTCCCTCCTGCTGGTCATACGGTAGTTGAACTCCACCGTGTAGCAGGCAACAATGCGGGCCGAGTTGTGCAGACACTGCTGGGCATAGGCCGACTTGCAGTCCTCCACATTGCAGTAGAGGAAGGAGAGCACCGAGCGACAGTCCGGGTCCCTAAAGAAGGTCCTTAACTGAGGGACATCCTTACAGGCAGTCGGGCAGATCGAGCGCCGGCTAAGTTGGGTGCCTATGGCCCCATTACCCGGTGATATAAGAATGTAGAGAAAGGTGATTATTTTGGCCATATGGATATAGGCATTTTGGTAGCCAACTTTAACGATCTATCATTCAACGACACCAAAATGGCTTCTCGAGAATACAGTTGAGCCGAGTTATAGACCCTGGCGCCCAAATTTAGTCTATGCCCAACCTATCCTACCCTATTAGTCCCCTTACAGTTAGGTGAATCAATCCTTTTTGGGGTTTCAGTCCCATAGTTTTCTGATCTGTAATCTTATTAGGATTTTCGGGTCCTGAATAGGGTTTCGGCGATTCCTAAAAATTAATTTCCGGAGATTGTCCCAACCCACCTATCTCTGCCACAGCACTTGCACTGCTCCGACCCGTCGAACCATGCCTTCTGCGTGATCGGGGGCTGATCGGCACTGATCAGGTTCAGGAACACTTGGAAGCGACCACGCTGGAACCAAAAACATCAGATATTTTCCCGATGGGCTTCATTTTTTGATGAATTTAATTCCTAATCAAGGAATAACAAAAATGGTCCAAAATATTGATGTTTCCTAGGAAATCCAGAGAGAAAGCGGAAATGAATCTCCGCTGTGGAAGTGTCCAGGTCCCCTCTAAAAAATTTTGTCGAAAAAATTGGAAAATTCGGAAAAATAGCAGTTGCATTCTAAAAGCACCATCCCATCAGTATTGGGAAAATAGAATTTTTGGCTCCGGCTTCAGTTCCGGGTTCAAACAAGTTATAGCTCCGGCTCTGGCCCTCAAAATTTTCAGCTCTGTAAGTAATCTCCGGTTCCGCTATTATGAAAAATTCGGCTCCGGGCTCTTCCGGCTCTTCAGAAATTTTTGCTCAGGCTCCGAGCTGGAGCTTTTCCCAACACTGAATTTAGCCAAATCCCGCGTGGCCCTACCCCCTTGTTGAGCCGCTTCCGGATCTCCGCGTCCACCCCGCTGATCCGCTGCCGCACTTTCTGCTCCAACGCCTTGCGTCCCGGCAGGTCGATGGTCCGTTTGAATTCGTAGGTTTGGGCCCCAATTTGGCCACATTTTGGGGCAAATGCGGCCTCTTGGCCTGCCGCAAGTTCCGGCAAAAACGCGTGTTCGCCCTGACTCAGTCCGCGCTCGATGTTCGCTGCGAGACCGCACAGCTCGCAGTAGCGACTGATCAGCGAGGAAGAGTGATCAGAAGGTGGATTGATCAGGAGATTGATCACCGCGATTGATCAGGGGAAGAGAACTCGCGGAATGTCCCATGGGATTAGGATCAGACCGGTTCAGGGCAATTGGGATAGTGTTTTGTCCCGTTTAAGAGTTTCAAACAAATTTTTAGGGGGAAAGCAATATTTAGGGGGCCCAATTAACAATTTCTGGCGCAAGTAAGGAGATAATCAAACCAGAAAAGTAACCAGCAGGATATATAGAGATGTGCAAAATATCATAGGTGATAATGGGTCTCTACTTTTTTGAGCCTTGGCTCTCAATTTCATATCCGTGCCATTGGTGAGGGAAGTTGGAAAAGATTTTTGCTTTTATAAATGCTCAGTGCTCAAAAACCGGCATGGCATAGATCTGATTAGCGCTGGTGCTCAAACAATTTCTTCCATGATTACATTTGATGTTATTTTTGGCTTAACATACGAGATTGCCCTCTAAAGGTCCATTGGACTCTAAAAAAGATAAGAGCCTACAAAAGGGCCATCGGTTTGGGACAATGCTTAATCTGATCAATGGGACCCATTCCGGCCAACTTGTCTCCCCGTGACTGACCAGTACTGGCGCTTGTCCCGCTCCACGATCCCACTGTGCTCATCGCATTGTTGATTGAGCAATCCCGTTTCCGGGATCATCGTGTACGGCACGTCGAAACGAATCCCTGAAGGCGCCAAACGGGGAATTCGAATCCACCGGATTCACTAATTTACCAGCCGGGCCCTCCAGAATGGGCACCTGCAGAGTGACGCCAATCTCTCCGCTCAAATGGGCCTTAACAGGAAAAACAAATGTTTTCGTGTCGAAACCCACGAATCCAGAACTGACCAAGCTGTTGACCACGTTGATGCGTCTGAAGTGCAGCGAGTAGTTGCCCGGGGCCTTGATGTAGTACACCTGTGTAGATTGAAGGGGAGGAGGCGGTAAAAATGCGCAGCCTAGCGTAGGTCCCGGAAAAAATGAAAAAATCCAGTTTTCCGAGATAGTTATAGGGGTGGGAAATTGGGGGAACTCATTGGTTGCGCAAAGTTGCGTCGCAACAAAGTTGCTCGAAATCGAAGTTGACGGGCAACCAAAGCTAAAACGCCACTGAACTCCAAATAATATCAGACTTGTGCAACCAATGAATTTCCGCAACTTCTCATCTCCATAAATTTTTTTAATGGGTTTCCGTTTTTCCCCAGGGACTTATTCTACCGTAAAGCCGAATACACCTCCATACCTTGTTGCCCTTCTCGTTGACAATTTGCACATCCTGAATATGGCGGGGGAAGGGACTTATTAGATCATTCTGATCAGTGATCACTCACATCCTCCGTCAGCTTGATTTCGTTCTTAACTGAAAATGAGGCCAAAAGGTTGGGATTTTTCAACTTTTTCAGGATACCCCCACGACACGAGAACACGCTGATCTCGTCGAGCAGAATGTACAGCTCGTCCCCGTCGTCCTCCGCCGGCCTCCGCTGCCCTTCTTCTTGCTGTGCCAAAAGGAGGAGGGGCAGGAGCAGGAGCAGCACGGGCTGGAGATGAACATGGCGGGAGCGGGGAGGGCCATGGCCAGTGCCCGTCCCTGCTCGGCTGGCCGTCGGCGGGCGCCATTTGCACATCGGTCTAAACTTTTTTTGTAAATTCTTATTATCGACAAATTCTCCGAACCGATACCAAAAGCAGAACAAGAAACTAGAAGACTAATTGCTAAAGTTCAAAAAAAAATCTAAGAATTGGTCATTTATTTTGATGAGCGGGTCATACAGGAACCCGGCTAAACCAGACAGGCGCCATCCATGGCCTATGGCTCGGTTCGAAATCATTTAAGCCCGTTCGAATTGGTCCACTGCGAAGAATGGACCAATTCGAATGGCTTTATGGCCAAAATAACGGTATGGCCAAAATATTTTTTGCCATAATTTTTCTCCAATGGCCCAATTTGAAAGAGTTGACCCCGATAAGGATTTTAGACCATGGTCTTGGTAAATTTACATTTAGAGGATGGAAATTTGATGAGATAAATCCCTGGGTTACGCAAAGACCAAAGTCGGATGAAATATGATCATTCCAAGAAAAACTTAGGATTCATCAATTTTTAAATTCGATCGATGAAGAAGAGGATGGATCAGCGTGATCAGAAAATTTGCAGAGAGAGAAAAGAAAAAAAAAGGAGAGAGAGAATTAATCGGCGCGGAGCATTGGGCAGTTCCTGTCTGATGGTCAGCAGAATCCGGAACTGACAGCTCTGATCCCATTGATCAATGATCACTACGCAACTGATCAGTGCTCTCATAACCACTTGAATAATCAATAATTGATGGATCGATTTGGGGGAATAAAATGGAAATGGCGGGATGAGCGAGTGGATGATCCATCCCATCGGCGGTCGCCGGTGGGCAAATTGGAACAATCGCCGCGCCATCAGCGAAAGCGAATGGACGCGGAGGGGGAGAGGGAGCTCTTCCGCCGATGGATCCTGGGGATGATTGAGGGAGGGAAGGGGGAACTGGTTCTTCCCCTTTCAAAATCGAAGGGATTTGGGAAGAGGGAAGGGGGGATGATGATCCATCCCGGAGTTTGGGGAGACGGATCAGCAGCAGGAGGATGACGCATCGGGGAGGACCAAGTCCCCTCTGAACGTCATCATCCCGCTGATCCGGGGGTCCCACAGTCCAAAACTTGTTAACACAGGTTTTCTTCAAACGAAAAAAAAAAACCCTTGGATTTGCAGCAACGATACAAGAAGCCTAAGAGAGGAGGGTAGATTAAGGGTTTTACTGTGAAATCTTTGGAACATTTATTTTTCAAATACAGATTCAAGAACATTTTTGGCATTTGGGAAATTTTTTGGTATTTTTGGTCATAAATTTATCATTGAAAGTGCCGAATAAGCACCATATAAACATTAAAAAATTTACAAAATGATGCATTCCAAATGAATTAGAGCCAAAAGGGATAAATTATAATGGGAAAGTGAACAGCGGATCAGCAATAATTACCCATAATGCTTTTTGGGAGTGAATTTTTCGTCTCCGTGCGGAATAATTCATTCTCTATCTGGTGCCACCGACAGTTTGCTTATCAGCTGTGCCGTCATTTCATCCGTCGACGGCGTCCGCAAACTCGTGGATTTCCTGAAAATTTAGTTATTTTTGTAATTTTTACCCATTTTTTCACCTCCTTGGCCGCAAAGTGAGGTTGTTATTGTTGTTGTTTTTGGTGTTTCGGTATTCCCGGAATGGATTTCCTGAATTTTGGCCATTTTTTTAATTTTTTCACAATCCCAATAAAACCTACCAAAGTGCTTCTTCCGTCCCATTGCCTTCACCAGAATCAGCGTGCCAAGGTGCGGAATCACTCGTATGGATTCTGTCACCTCCTGCTCCGTTACTTCCACCAAATGACTAAAGACGGAATGCATAAATTGCTTCTTTAGGGTGGGCTTGATTTTTAAAAATGTGATAAAAAAAAAAGAATAAAAATTTAAGGAATGGAAATTTCCGAACAATTTTTTAGATTGCCAAAACCCACCAATTCTCTTCCTCGCTCGGCATCCCTCTCTTTCCATCCATCTGATACAATAGAATAGTTAACCAGCCAAACGTTCAAATCCTCGATAAACGATAAACCATACCGTTACCCAACGATGTTCTTTGATCTGGGAAAGGGATGTGTTTCGTTTTTTATTTTTATCCATCAAAAATACCTGCAAAATATCGTAACGAAATCCAGGGTCTTTCCTCAGCATCCTGAAAAATATATTCGTTTTTGGTCAGTCAAATAAAAAAAGTTTTCTCATTGAGTAATAAAAATTTTGTCTAAAAACCTATAAAAAAATCTTATGATTGTCCGTTAAAATTTGTTGGGACGTCATAATATATTCTGAAAAATTGTTAAAACAAAAACATTTACTCACCCGAGGATGAGTTCCTTCAGCTCCTCACTTATCCTGATGTGTTCTGGGAAGCCGATTGGTTGCGTTTTGATCTTTTTGTGCAATGCTAAAGAAAAATCAACAAATAGTAATCAATCGATGATATCAGCCCATACCAATCACATAGGGATCCCAGAAGGGCACGTTGCCCTGTTAATCATAATCATACGTGTAGAATAAGGTAAGAATAACTTACGGTCACCAAAGCGTACAAAGTGATGCTGAAAAGGAGAAAAAAATCAATTGCGAAAAAATATATTCTAATATGAGTTTTAAATTGAAAAATATCAGAGAATCAATTACCCTAAGGACCAGATGTCCTGTGCTCTCCCGCTGTAAAATTGGGACGAATTTTCGGTCAATGCCTTAAAATGGGTGATTTTCATGATAAATGGTTCGTATAAATCACTTCAGGGGCCATGAATGCCGGGGTGCCCGCAGTACCCTAGAATTCGGAAATTCATAAAAAAATTAATGAATCGGGAATTAATTAATTTCCCTTTTTTACCGTCAGAAAGGCGTCAATCCCTGAAAATTTGTTTAAAAAAATGAAAAATACAAATCAAATTAATTCCAATCAAATTAATTTGTTACCTTCAAACTCGCAGGAGACACCAAAATCAGCAATCTATGGTCAAAATTCAAAGTTAATGAGCTCAAAATCCTATCAAAAACACCTTAACCAGCTCGGTTTCGGATAATAACAAGTTTGAAGGCTTCAGATCCCTGTGGACAATCTAAAAAATCCAAAAATTCATTTACTAAAATTGATCAGTTATCAGACCTTTTGGAAGTGCACTATAGCCGGAACAAATCGAAATTAAATTTAAAAATAAATATAAATGATGCACTCACGGTATTCAAGTCCCTTGAGGGCGTCCCGGAAGTAGCGCCACGCAGTGGGTTCATTTACTGGCTGATCGGTGGGAAGGTCCATCAAAGAGCTGCAAAAATCAAAGGGAAAAATAATCCAAAATAACAAAAAATTGAGGAAATTTAACGGGATTTGTTTGTCTATTTTGACTAGATCCAGATGTATAAATAAGTACGAACGTTTTTTAAAGTCCGGAAATCCCTTTTGAAAAAATGGTATTAAACCGGTTGTTTTGTTTGCAAAGAATAAATCTCCGCGCGATCACAAATTGAAAGGAAACGAGCATCGGAAAAAGCTATTTATATGGACTAGGTGGAGGAACACGCCCACTCGAAGTCGGAGTGGTCTTTGTATCCATTGAAATGAAATGAAGAAACAGAGGCAAGGAGGAGAGAACAAAAGCGCCAAACGCATTAGACAAATCGTTTCGATACCAAATTCGAAAATAAAGGAGTACCAGATTTCCGGACTTTTCTGACGCACATTTTATAACTCACCGTTTCTCCACATATTCGAACACCATGTAGAGAAAATTGTCCTGGAAAAGGGGCGCGATAAGCAATTGATATTCATGAACAAAGTAATAATACTTGTGGATCATCGAGCACCTGTTGAAAATCAAACAATTGATTTATTGGTTAATATATATTTTTGCAGAAAAAGGTTCTCTTCCAGTTCGAAATCTTTGGATTTTGGAAATTGTATTTATTATGTCTCTAGGGCGTCAAATCAAAGCAAAGAAATAATGGTACTTGTCTAGTTTAGGTCTACCCTGGACCCCCCCCCCAAAGAAAAAATTTCCCCGTAAATTCATCTAAAAACAACTTTCCTATGGTAGTTTTTGGCGCTGATCCGATTCTGACGTCCATTTTAATGTAATGTGTCAGTTACGTCACTTTTTGACGTTGACGTCAGAAATTTTTTTTTGAAAAATCTCTAAAAACGAATTCCTATGGTGATTTTTGACGTTGAATCCGATTTACGTTCTTTTAGTCCGGATGATGCGAAATGGACGTCAGAATCGGATTCAGCGTCAAAAATTACCCTAGAAAGTAGTTTTAATAAAAAAATGAAAAATAAATTTTTGATGTCAACGTCAAAAAATGACGTCAGATGACGCATTACCTCAAAATGGACGTCAGAATCGGACTCATCGTCAAAAATTACTCTAGAAAACTATTAGAAGAATTTACCGGGAAAATTTTTTTTTGGGGGGGGTCCAGGGTAGACCTAAACTAGACAAGTACCGAAATGGTAACAACAAAATATAAATAAACAGCAGCACGAATAAGCGTCAATTTTTTTTTATTTGTTTTAAATTTTAATTGTAAATTTTTCAATTTTTCGAATAAATGAGTGGTTTTAAATAGCAAATAAAAAAACCTAAAAATTTTGCTCTCAAATAGAACATTTTCAGTAAAATACTAAATTTTTTGAAACGTGGCATCTATATTCGCAAAAGACATCTGACAATTTTGTGAAAAATTTCGATATTTGGTGACAGAACCCCTCATAAATTGATTGAATAAATCGGGCCCACCCACCTCGACCAGTTTCACAACGTTCGGATGGGACAGCTTCTTGAGGATTGCGATCTCCCGTTGGACCAATTGTAGGGGATTCCGATGGACCGCAAGCTGGAGGGGATTTGCGGTTTTCTTGCGCATCGGCGGGGGTTTGAAGCACGCGTAGTTTTTGACCAGCTGATGAGTGGGAAAACGGGGAAATGTTTCATTAAAACAGAAGGATTTGGAGTTGGGAAAAAGCGAATTAACGTGTTTATTATTTTTTGAAAAATAAAAAATAAAATAAAATCGCATTTTTTATTCCATTATCTGATTATCAATCTAATTCAAAAAAATAAAGTTTTTAATCAATTTTTTCTGGTGAGTACCCAGAAACAAATTTGGGAAAAAAATGGATGTTTTTTTCACAAAAATTGGTCTTTGACCTTAGAAAAGATACTTCCTTTTCTATCCATTATTTTATTCTGCTTATAAATAAACAAATAATTGTATTCAATTTAAAAACTCTGATTGTCTTGCCCACCTTCAGCTTGTCCAGCACCTTCAGTGCATACAGATTCTTGTCCTGTTGGTTGTACGCCAACTTGACAATGCCATACGAGCCTTGGGCAATTTCCTCCTAAACGGAAGGAATCTGTGCAAATGATGTGGGATCGGCAACAATTCAACGGAAAGAGCACGAACCATGAGGCGGTACTGAAAAGGAAAAAAAATTAAATTAATTTATTCAAAAATTTTTTTTAATAAAACGACCAAATTTCGTTATAAAAATGATTTTCTAAAAAAAATTAGCTATTTTCGATTTCTTATTGGTGTATGTCGGTCCATCACCTGGTTAAGCTGTATGTACGACCCGTCGCCGTCGTCCAGCGTTTCCACCACGTTTGTCTGTAATCGCGCCTTGCAATTTAAAACGTATATCGCATAAGACCTGGATGACATCATTGCTCTGTTTGGGTTGCTTCCGTAGCTGGGGAGAATGGAAGAACATAGAGACAATAAATAAATTTTCAGAGGATTTATGAATTATTTGTGCGATTCTTTCGTAAACTTTATTAAGTAATTAATAAATCAAAAAAAAAATCATGCAAAAAACGAAGCAACTTTTATAATAAGTCATTTATTTCGAGAAATTAAAAAGTGAATTTTTCATTCCTCATTAAAACACCAAAAACCAGCTCTATTTCCTGGCCGTTAAGCGGAAAATGGGCGGGTGCCTTCTTTCCATTTTGGGGCGCCCAAATACCCATCCAAATTTCTTCTTGGCATTACCCTCCTCAAGTGGTGCCTTTTCCTCGGCAATTTTGGCCGTTTCAAGGGGCTCATCCATCGTTTTTGCAATCCCGCCCCCTTTTCCCTCCTCCTGTACCTTTGCCTTATCGCCCCGCAAAAAAGAGGGCATCATTCCCATCCATTCCCGGAGGGGCAGAAGAACAAACTCGTCGATGGATGTATAAGTGAGGGGGGGGGGGGGAGGGGAGGAATCCAATTTCAGAAGGAGGAGCCCCTGGAGGGGAATTGCGCCGCTAAATTCAATTGCACGGCAGCAGAGGAGGAGAAGTTTATGATGATGCACGGATATGGAAAGGACCAAGGACTGCCCCCGCAAATTCCCGAATTTTGTTTGATTATTAGGTTTTTTTTTAATTTTCTTGTTTATCGACAAAAACCGATCAACGTTGAGAAAATCTTCAAAGGACAACAACTAGTCCGCAGAATAATCTCTTCAACCTTCTGGTTTTCTTTTCGTAAAATTTGGTCGAACTTGAAATCCTAAAAAAATTCCTGTATTTTTTAGGTTTAGGTTTCCAACTCCGGTTTCCTTAATTCCGTTTTTTACTCTTCCATCGATATTTTTCTGCCCAACTCACTTCGTTCGGGTTCAGACAGGAAGTGGCTGGTCGCGGTTCCTCTCCAGGTTCGTCAAAGGCGGGTGATCGTCTGCTCAGCCTTGTTCGCACAATTCGATCTGAAAGGCAAAAATGCTTAACATTTCATCTGCAAAAATCTTATTTAAAAAAAATTAAAAATTTTGACTTTTGCTTACTTGACGAAGTGTCACTTTGCTGTCGGACCTAAATTTACGCTATTTTTTTTATCAAAATAATCAATTTTGATTGGTCAAAACACGGCACCAACTCACCATTTGGGAGACACTCAAGTGCGAAATTGGCGTCTTGCTGATTGTTGCATTGTCGTTGTCATTGGTATTGTTTTGCATATTCTGAAAAATAAAATTAAATTAAAAATGATCAAAAATTCAGATTTTAAACGGATGAAACCTGGCTATTTTTTCAGACAGTTTTCCAAAAAATTCAAACAAAAAGCTATTTGAGGATAAGAAATTGAATTGTAGAACTTCGTCTAACATAAAAAAACAGCTAGATTTAGAATAGAAATCCGGAGAAAATCGAAATCGAGTATTCGGAGGAAACTGCAGGAGGAAGGGCGGAAATTAGAATCCTGTTGTGTTGATATTGAGGAACTTTGACGCGAATATTTTTTAGTAGATTAATTTTTTTTGAAAATAATAGGAAAATCCGGTATTTGAACTGCTGTAAAAATAGCCTGAAACCTAAATACTAAACATTCATTTTACCGGAATCCAGCAGGTCACGGATGTGGAAGACCCGTCGGAGGCAAAACCCTTATGTAATAGACACAGGTTATTTTCGTCGAGCCAAATGTGAAATCAATGGGGGCAATGCCAAATTTTGGTATGGGAAGTCCGACCGAACAAATTGAGGGAGGGAGCACAGAGAAAGAGAGAGAGCAGATAGAGAGAGAGAGAGTTGAAGCCATATTTGGCCACAAAAAGCGGGAAGAGGAAGCCAGACAAAATGAGGTCGGCAGAGAAGCAGAGGAAGGAGAGGGGAGAGGGGTGAATGGACACGGCAATGGCATTGGCACTGTGGGGAGAGAAAAAGCATGAGGAACGAATGCGGGGAAACGATGAATGGATGATGAGATGGGTTGGGGGGGGGGGGGG
>LDKF01003588.1:7342-18938 GCA_001026735.1 Rotylenchulus reniformis | reverse complement strand
TTCGGCCTCCAATTTGGCCTTCTCTTCCGCCTCTTTCCTCTTCTTCTCTGCCGGTGACTGCGGCACTTCTGCAAATTTCTCTTCCAGCTTCGCCTTCTCCTTTGCTTCTTCAGCCTTTTTCATTTCTGGCACGACTGCTTGGGTACCAGCCGGTTGTGCCACTGGTGCCGGCTTCTCTTCCGGCTTTGGAAGTTCCTTCTTCTTTTTCATCTCTTCTTCCCTCTTCTTGGCCTCTGCTTCCGCTTTGGCTTTCTCTTCTGCTTCTTTCTTCTTCTGAAGCGCTTCTTCATCTTTCTTCTTCTTGGCTTCGGCCTCCAATTTGGCCTTCTCTTCCGCCTCT
Source organism: Rotylenchulus reniformis (assembly GCA_001026735.1). Taxonomy (NCBI): domain Eukaryota; kingdom Metazoa; phylum Nematoda; class Chromadorea; order Rhabditida; family Hoplolaimidae; genus Rotylenchulus; species Rotylenchulus reniformis. Next base: position 18,598 of record LDKF01003588.1, on the reverse strand, counting down.
TTCCTCTTCTTCTCTGCCGGTGACTGCGGCACTTCTGCAGGTTTCTCTTCCAGCTTCGCCTTCTCCTTTGCTTTTTCAGCCTTTTTCATTTCTGGCACGATTGCTTGGGCACCTGCAGGTTGTGCCACTGGTGCCGGCTTCTCTTCCGGCTTTGATGGCTCTTTCTTCTTTTTCATCTCTTCTTCCCTCTTCTTGGCCTCTGCTTCTGCTTTGGCTTTCTCTTCTGCTTCTTTCTTCTTCTGAAGCGCTTCTTCATCTTTCTTCTTCTTGGCTTCGGCCTCCAATTTGGCCTTCTCTTCCGCCTCTTTCCTCTTCTTCTCTGCCGGTGACAGCGGCATTTCTGCAGGTTTCTCTTCTTTCCATTCCAATTCTTCGCTTCTTGTTCGTAAACTTTCCTCTTCAGATATGTCCGATAATTGTTTTTTATGAGCAAATTGTGCCAGTTGCGCACCTTAATTTATTATAAATTTTTCCTAAAATATTTTATTCCTACCTGGCTTCATCTTCATCACTAAATGATCATCCATCTTTGATACCGCTGAATAATCGAACTCGGACTCAATTTTTTCAATTGGTTCTCCCTCTTTCGCAATTCTAATCCGACATGATGATGTGACACTGCCCAAAGGATTTGTGGCCAAGCACTGATATTCCCCTTCATGGGATTCTTTGGCACTTTCGAACCTGACCAATGCGATTCCATCTTCATAGATGATTTTACAATCCCTAAATATGTTTTTTCAGAATGATATCATCTTATAAGTATGTACATTGTTTATTTATTTGTTAATTTTTAAATTAAGATTTTAATGCTAATAATAGTTTAATTTTTTTATCATTTTATAAGTTATCCATTACTTCCGGAACTACCTGTTCTGCTTAAGCTGTGTTCCATTGTGAAACCACCGTATTTTGGCAGTTGGCATACCGTACACAAGACACTTCAATTGGACTGGCTTTTCCACTTGGAAAATTTGATCCCTTAGATTTTCGCGGAAAACAGGGCCCTAAATTCGGAAAATCATTAGAACTCGTAGGTTAGTTCCTTTTTCTTAAATCCCTTTTCCAATCCTTATCAAATTAAAAACTCAATAGAAATCCATTTATGAATATATTCATTTAATAATAACTATAATTGATAAATTACATGTTCGCTAGTCGTCGAACTACCCGACGACATCATAAGTTCTTCCTCCTCCGGCGTCAATGTGATACTTGGCATTTCGGTTTTCTGAATTTTTTAAATTCATTTTTGGGAATTGCATTCTCGTGTTTTTTTGATTCTATCTATTTTAATTCCAGCTCTATGTTTGTGTTTGTATCACTCACTTCATTCGCCCTTTCCTCGTCTTTTCCGGCTGGAACTTTGTCTTCTTCACGCGGTCGAAGAATGTGTTCTTCTGCTTTCGGGGCCACTTTTGCCCTTTCTCCCTCATCAGCAAATGCCTTTGTTTTGCTCTCTCTTCGTCCAATTTTGAGGGATCTTTCAATTTGTTCATCATTCGTATCGTAAAGATAAACATTGAACGATTGGGCCTCGGCTTCTGCCATCAATTCCACGTTTAATCCAATTTGTGCTTCTCCTTCCAAATCTCCCATCGGTTTCATTCCTTCAACGACTTCCTCTTTTGCCTTCAGCTTCTTTGGTTCTCGTGCGGACAATTCCTTAATTGCTTCATCAAACATCTAAAGAGAAAAAAATAAAATTCGTTTTATTAGGGAAATGACCTCCAATGTTGCCGAAAACTTTGCATATTCCTCTTCTTGTGCTATTTCTACTTCCACCAAACATTCATTAATCTTTCTCTCAGCTTCCGCTTCTTCCTTCTTTAGTTCAGGTATCCCTTTAGCCTTTTCTGGTACTACTCCAAGTTTTTGTTCCGTTTTAGACTCATCTACCACCACACCCGGCTTCTTCATTTCCGGAATCAGAGCTTCGACAGCCTGTTCTGGTACTGCTCCAACTTCTGTTTCACCTTTCATCTTCTCTGCCATCACATCCTCCTCCCTCTTCATTTCCGGAATTTGTACTTCGACGGCCCTTTCTGGTACTACTCCAACTTCTGGTTCAGCTTTCATCTTCTTTTCCGTTACATCCTCCTCCCTCTTCAGTTCTGGGATTTTTGCTTCGACAGTGTTTTCTGATACTGCTTCAACTGCTGTTCCATCTTTCGGCTTCTCTTCCATCTTCTTCAGCTTTTGGACCTCTTCAGCTTTTTCTTGTACTGCTTCAACTTCTTGTTCTACTTTTAGCTTCTCCTGGTCTTCGGGTATCTCTGGTTCCTCTTTCGTTATCAAGAATTCTTCCACCTTTTTCAACTCCCCCACCAATTCCGCCAATGATTTTCCTCCCAAATTGGCCTCCTCCAAAATGGGTTGATCCACTGACTTTCTCTTCTTTGTCTGTTTCTTCTCCTCTTCATCCATTTCTCCTTTCTCTTTCTCCTTCGCTTTTCCCTCCTTTTCTTCTATTTCCTTTGAAGCTTTTTCCCTTTCCTTCGTCCTTTGAGATTCGATTATCGATGCTTTGGTTTCAGCTTCACCAAAGATCTAAATTAAAATTTTCGATTATTTTAGTATTTTTATTTAATATTTAAAATGAAATTACTTCTAATGTGGCGCCAATTTTAACACTCTCTTCTTTATGAGCAAAATCGACTTGAATCGAGCATTCATCGAGTTTGGTAAGTTGAGGAGTTAAAGTTGTTGTTATCGCTTCAGCTTCTGGTTTCGGAGTCATCTCTATTTCTTCAACCTTTTTCAATTCTGGGACCACTGCTTGGACTTCTGTAATCGGTGTTGGTACAGCTTCAACTTCCGGTTTCAGTTCCTCCTTTGGCTCTTCCACCTTCTTCAGATCCGGAATCATTGGTTGAACATCTGTGCTTGATGGTATTCCTTGAATTTGCGCTTCTGGTTTCGGTTTTCTTTCCATCTCTTCAGTCTTTTTCAGTTCTGGGATCACAACTTGAGCCGCTGTAATCGGTGCATGTGCAGCTTCAACTTCTGGTTTCGGTGTCCCTTCCATCTCCTTGGCCTTTTTCGTTTCTGGAACCAGTGCTTGTACTGTTGCATCTGGTGCCGGTACAGCTTCCACTTCTGGTTTCAGTTCCTTCTTCGGCTCTTCGACTTTCTTCAAATCTACCACAGCCAATCCCGTTGCTTCTTGAACTTGCTCTCCTTCTTTTCCTCTCTCATCTCCTTTTTCCTCCACCTTTTCTTGCATCTCTGCTTTGGATTCTCTTCGTTTTCTCTGCGCTTCTCTCAATCTTTCTCTCGCCATCTCTTCATGGAATATCTAAATTTCGGGGTGATTTATACATTTTATCTCGAATTTCCTCTGTTCTCTCACCTCCAACTTGGCTCCAATCTTTTCTCTCTCTTCCTCTCTCGCCATTTCCACCTCCATCTCGCATTCCTCCATTCGTTCTTCATTGATCAGTTCCTGTGTGGCCTCTTCCATTGCTGTCACGATGATGTTCATCACCATTTGTTCAGCCATGCTTTCGGCAACCTTCACCAACAATGCATAGGTTTCTGAACAAAAAAAAGTAGCAGAGTTTGAGAATCCGTCGGTTTTAATAGCAGGGATCTCTGTTATTGATCAGATACTGTATCTACATATGGCATTCGATCAATAATAAAAAATCTGTGTGGAGGTATTGCTCAGTGATCTGACCAATTACCTTCTTCCTTTTCGATGCTGATCATTTCATCCCCCGGCAACTCTTCGGCCCTTCGTTCCTCTGAAAATTTTAATTGTTCAATTTTCCCGCTAACTATCAATTTATACCCCCTTTGCGATCCTTCTGTGTGTCTTCTTCTTCTACCATAACCATCTGTTCCGGCCTTCCGATGATTTCCTCTATCTTTCTTTCCTCTATCGTAATAATATCTTCTCCGATCGGCTTTTCCCCCTCTCTTTTCTTTGCTTCTCTTCCTGGCTCCGCTTCATAGTCTATCACAATTTTCGTTGTCTGGCTCTCCTTGCCCAGCTTGTTCACTGCTTGGACTTCCACTGAAATATTTATTTTGTTTTTATCCCCAATTCCTCATTCATTGTTCCACTACCTCTTCCATCCATTGGCTTCAACATCACCATCCTCTCATGATTCTCACCAATTCGTTCAATTTGCACATTTTTGTTCGGCTTCACTTCAAAGTTGTTGTGCAACCATTGGAATTGCGCTGAATTTTGCATTTTTATTTGTACAACAAGTCATAGATCATTTACAGAAATATGATAAATTATTAAACCCTTTCTTGCTTTCTGACATCTTTTCACTACCTTCGGGTCTGGCCTCGGCTTGCACCTCCAGCTGGAGCAGTTCGCCTTCCCCAAGGCGATATTCCGTCTCAAATTGGGAGATGATCTTCGGTGCCATCTCCAGCCTTTTGCTCTCCTCCTCCGGCACCGTTCCCTTCTTCTCCGCCTTGAAAATGGGCGGCAATGGGCTTTTCTCGCGTTGTTTTCGCATGAACTCGGGCGGTCCCACATCGGGCGGCACTTCTGCCAAAACGCGACATTCGTGCGTTGCCATTCCGTGCGCATTCTGCACCACCGCCTTATACAGACCCTCAAAAGGCTCCCGAATTGTCCTGAAAAAGATGAAAAGTGAATTTTTTGGACGCAATTTTTCAGTAAAACTCACAATTTAGTGTGATTCCTATCCAATTCCTCGCTGACAATTGTGTCTCCATTTGGGTGCAGTTCAAAATTCCGAAGATACCACCTTCAAATGAACACAGATCAAATTTGTTAGTCCCGTAAACTTCAGAACAAACTTTATGGAACAATCCGCGTGAGAGTCGGCCTTCAATTCCAGCACAAGCGGAAGCCCGGCGGGCACGAAAATGCGGCTATCAGGGGCGATTGCAATGGATGGCTTCTTAAAGGGAATTAATTAACCAAGTTCCCAAATTCCAAACAAGTACCGTCCTCAGAAGGGGATGTTCCGTGTCTGCTGGACTCGGGATTTCCACTTCCGAGACTGCCTGCAGAGAATCCGAGTATGTCTTTACGTAAACATTCTTCAATTCGTCAATTTCCGGATATTCTTCATCAGATTCCTATAGAAACAAAAAATACATATGTAGAACTCTGCGGAGTATAGATGCGCATTACCTCCTCAAAAAATTCCCGCGTTTCGACCCTTTTTTGGATGAGATGTGTCACCGTTTCGGCTTCTTCCTCCTCTTCCTCTTCCCACTTTAAGGTGGCCAAATCGTCTCCACTCGAGCATTGGACCTGAATTTATTCACATTTTTCTACATTTTGCCCTTCCCCCGACCTTTGTCCTGCTCGTCGCCACCCCGTGCATATTACGAGCATCCACCCCGAATGTGCCCTCTTGCACTGGCGGGTCCACAATCAGCTCCGATGCGTTCCGTTCGGATAGCACTTTGAATCCGCTTTTGGGCATCTTTAAAGAATAAAAATTGACGTTATAAAAAAGGGAAGAATGGACTTATGGTAGTGATTTCATCATATTTGCATTTTTTTATAAAAAATAAGATGATGCCATCAAAGTGGTACATATACATACCAAAATGAGTAGTGCGAATTCAGTATATGTTTTACTTTTTTGTGATGTTTTATTTTTGAAAAAGTATGATTGACAATCCTAACTCTATTACAGTGGCCAATCCAATAATCTTTTTTTTCAAAATGGTCGTAAAAAAAGTGGCCAATCGTGGCTTTAAAAAATGGCCAATGTGGCCAGTCTGGGCAAATTTCTAGGCTAAAGATATAAAAGCCATTGTGTAGCATTTTATTCTCTATCTTCCGGTATTTTTAATTTTTCGAAATTCGAACAAAAAGTTCGAAATTTTCCTGCAATATCGAAAAATACAGTTTTTAGGGGATATTTCGAATTTTTTGTTCGAATTTCGAAAAATTAAAAATATCAGAAGGTAGAGCATTAAATTCTGCACAATGGCTTTTTATATCTTTGGCCTAACAATTCTTACAAAAAAGTCTTTGGCCAGACTGGCCACATTGGCCACTTTTTTAACGACCCAGCACCATTCCATTTCCCCACCTCTTCCCCCAATTCTCTTCCGTTCAGCCTCCAATTGATATCCGCCGGGGGATTTGCCTCCAGCTGGACACTCAAGTGGAGTTTTTGGTTGTTCTGAAGCACAATTTCTTCCGGAAGCGGGATAATGAAGCGCGGAGGCATCGGCCTCGGAGAGATCGGTTCCGGGGTTAATGCCTTCTGCTGCTGTCGACCTATAAAAATTGTGCAAATTAGGGGAAAATATTTTTTGGAATTCACTATTATCTTTTCTTTGACTTTAGGATTGGCCCTTTGAACAATCATCAGTTAGGCTTACTCCACAAAAATCCGAATATCGGTTTTTTCCCATTTTTTTCAGTCATATTATTATTAACTTTTTGTCATTTTCAAAAATTACTTTTTCCTTTTTTTCGTTCTGCAACTATAATAGTTTAAATCTTCCCTATACCCGTCCTCGGCTGTCCCCTATCACATTTCAATCCCCAAAATCCCCCCCATCCTCATCACCTTCTTCCCCCTCTGTTCCTTCCAGCTGCTGCTGGGTTTTTGGTCTGGGTAAGCTGGACGATCGTTGTACTATTGTGGTGGTGTGAACCGTGGTCTTTGTCGTGGATGCTGCCCGTCGTTCCTCCTTCTCTTGGGGCAGTTTCGCCTCATAAGTCTCGCGTAACAGACCCGTGTGAATCAAACTCCGATCAGAATCTAAAATGGACGAGAATATCAGGAAAGTTCTCAAGATTTTTGATCACTTGGCTACTATTGCACGCTTAATAAATACAAAAAAAATAGGAAGAAAGTTGTGAAAATCATTCACTTATTAGTTATATATCAAGGTTGGCATGATGACCTAGAGGTGCCTAGATTGATTATGGCGAAAAGGTACATTATGAATGAATAACTGATTAAGCTATCTGACAAAAATCTATTAAATCATCATGGTGAAAAACAATTTGCTAATTGGTCATAAATGACTACATTACCTTGTGAAAGTACCTCCACATGACCCGTGCTCTTGGCAATGCCGCCACCTTCGCTGGACTTGGCCACACAAGTGTATCGTCCTGCTTTTGGACTGTTGAATATAGCAACACAACGACTCAGTTTGGGCGCATAAATTCGCGCATTTTCTGTGGCTTGTAGACCTTCTTGTGGAATTTTGTCTGGCTCAACTTCGGCAATTAAATGTCCATCCAAATACCACGAAAAACTGAAAAAATGGAATGATTTGTGTAATAAGGTGAATAAGGACCTGAGGGGAGTTCTGTCCACTTCAATGTCGAGTATGGCGGGTTCCGTTCCATTGAGCACCAAATTTGGCACTTGGGTCAGAAAAATTGGAGCGCGTTTGGCCCTTTTTGGGCCCTTTGTCGTGGGATGCTCGACAGAAAGTAAATGTGGTGTCTTGTAGCTTTGCGACTCTGAAGATTCAAAAATCAATTTTATACGGTATTTTTCATTTCAGTACTCACCGTCAACCTTGATGTACCCGTATGTTTTGGAGGTGCCGGCCGAGTTTCGGGCCGCACAACTGTAGATACCCTCGACAGGGTCTGAACAGTGGGTGATTGAATTCTTTTGGCCAATCTTGGTACGGTATTCTTACGTTCAACAAATAAAAGTGACACATTGCCGGAAGTTCGGACGGTGAACTGATCCGAGGAGGATTGGCCCTCCTCGGCACTGATTGGGCTGTCGTTGACAAACCATTGGAATTGGGCATCTGGGAAGCTGGCAACTTCAACTGCCAGCGTGACTTTGTCCGAGGGTTGGATACGGTAGGCTTTGATCATCTGCAACTCATTTGATCAGGGTTTAATGAATTTATTGTTCCGATCGATCGATTACCCTTTTGAACTTTGGCGGACTGACCACTACAAATGATTTGACTTCCGATGAGAAGTGTTCCTCCGTTCGTAAGACATCCTTCAAACTTTCGCACTGAATCAAATGGGTTTCCTGCAACATGGTCCCGTCAAAACTGCCCGCGTCACTCATCGGACTCATTGGGGCCAATTGGTGCTGGATCACCAGTTCATGTTCTTGGAAAATAAATAATATATTAAAATTAATATTAATCTAAAATTCCACAAATTTTATTTTCTCCTTTTACTATATTCCTGTTAATCAAGATATTAATTTAACTTTCTCCCATCTTTTTCATTTTTGGTACTTCAATTTTTCCATAATTTTCATCATCTGCAAACTTACCTTATTCAGTAAAAAAACTTTTAACTAGGGTAGCACGCGGGGAGGGTGGGATATCCCCCCATCCCCGACTTTTTTGGGCTCCATCCCCGTCCCCGTCCCCGACGAGCCCATCCCCGACATCCCCGATCCCCGACCCTCATCCCCGCGGGGATTCGGGGATGAAAATGCACCCCTAAAGATGACATTTTGGATCCAACTGTTAAGAGAATTTTTTTCCAACTGTTAAGAGAATTTTTCCCCTCGCCTCATATTTTGTTTGAATTATTTCTTTATCTTTTTTTGGTCATTTACACAAAAATTATTACGAAAATTTTTTAGAATAAAAAACACTACAAATAACAAAATATCAGTAAAACTTTTTTTAGAATGATGGTAATTCTTGAATTTTCAAACAAGAAGTAACAGAAAAGGATATAAAAATTAAGTAATTTTTTAAAATAAAAAGTCTAAAATTTCAAAAAATTTCTCCGGCAGCCCCTATAGGGACTGCCGGCACCTCCCACAATGATTTATTCAAANAGGTAGTTGTGAAAATCATTCACTTATTAGTTATATATCAAGGTTGGCATGATGACCTAGAGGTGCCTAGATTGATTATGGCGAAAAGGTACATTATGAATGAATAACTGATTAAGCTATCTGACAAAAATAAATATCAACATCTATCTATTAAATCATCATGGTGAAAAACAATTTGCTAATTGGTCATAAATGACTACATTACCTTGTGAAAGTACCTCCACATGACCCGTGCTCTTGGCAATGCCGCCACCTTCGCTGGACTTGGCCACACAAGTGTATCGTCCTGCTTTTGGACTGTTGAATATAGCAACACAACGACTCAGTTTTGGCGCGTAAATTCGCGCATTTTCTGTGGTCTGTAGACCTTCTTGTGGAATTTTGTCTGGCTCAACTTCGACAATTAAGTGTCCGTCCAAATACCAAGAAAAACTGAAAAAATGGATGATTTATATTCTAAAGTCAAGCGGGGACCTGAGGGGAGTTCTGTCCACTTCAATGTCGAGTATGGCGGGTTCCGTTCCATTGAGCACCAAATTTGGCACTTGGGTCAGAAAAATTGGAGCGCGTTTGGCCCTTTTTGGGCCCTTTGTCGTGGGATGCTCGGCAGAAAGTAAATGTGGTGTCTTGTAGCTTTGCGACTCTGAAAATTCAAAAATCAATTTTATATGGTATTTTTCATTTCAGTACTCACCGTCAACCTTGATGTACCCGTATGTTTTGGAGGTGCCGGCCGAGTTTCGGGCCGCACAACTGTAGATACCCTCGACAGGGTCTGAACAGGGGGTGATTGAATTCTTTTGGCCAATCTTGGTACGGTATTCTTACGTTCAACAAATAAAAGTGACACATTGCCGGAAGTTCGGACGGTGAACTGATCCGAGGAGGATTGGCCTTCCTCGGCACTGATTGGGCTGTCGTTGACAAACCATTGGAATTGGGCATCTGGGAAGCTGGCAACTTCGACTGCCAGCGTGACTTTGTCCGAGGGTTGGATACGGTAGGCTTTGATCATCTGCAACTCATTTGGACAGGGATTAGATCAATTTATTGTTCCGATCGATCGATTACCCTTTTGAACTTTGGCGGACTGACCACCACAAATGATTTCACTTCCGATGAGAAGTGTTCCTCCGTTCGTAAGACATCTTTCAGACTTTCACACTGAATCAAATGGGTTTCCTGCAACATTGTCCCGTCAAAACTGCCCGCGTCACTCATCGGACTCATTGGGGCCAATTGGTGCTGGATCACCAGCTCATGTTCTGAGGAAATAAATAATATATTAAAATTAATATTATAATTCACACATTTTGTTTTGCCTCTTTTTATCATATACCTATTAATCAGGTTGTTAATTTAATCTTCTCCAACAATCTTTTTCATTTTTGGCACTACAGTTTCTCCATAATTCTCACCCTCCCCAATTTACCTTATTCACTTGTAACGGACCCTTTATAAAAATTATTCAATTATTAATTTGAAATTTTCAATTTTATAAATTTCAATATTTCAAAATCCAGTCCCCTCCTTTTTTCGTTCCTGATTCCATTCTGAAGCATTTTTCATCAATCTTTTTGAAATTTGCATTGAAATTTCCCCTCCATTCTACTGGGTTTGTGTCTACCTGTGTGCGTCCTCTCGGTGGGCGTGTGTGTGTCGAAGTATGGCGAGTGCATGCTTGGCGAAGTGCTTTGCTGCGAGTGCTGTGGGTCCGTGTTCACCGTGATCACTGTGCTGGTTGTGCTGCTGCTGCTCACTTCATCTGGCTGCTGTGCTGCTTCATCTCCTGCTGCTGCTGCTACTGCTCGCGCCCCAGGCGCCTTCCCATTGTTTCCCTTGCGCTTCTTTCCCCCGCCGGCGGGAGAACGCATTGCTTATTCACCCAATCACCAATCGAATGGATTGATCAGTGCGATGATCAGAGATGGATGAGGATGATCGGACTGATCAGAAAGTTCGGTTAATGTAATTGACTGAAGGACCGATGTGAGATAGGTGAGAGGGTACCTTTCTATTTCTCAAACCTCTATAAATTAAGGGAAAATATTTCATAAAAATGCCAAAGAAAATGCGAACTAGGCAACTTTTTAAAGATTTGGTCAATAAGGGGGCATATGTTCATCAATCAATATTTTAAAAACTACTGACAGATATAAAGGTATTTCTTTTCAAGCATCATAAAAGATTTTATGGGTGGAACATATGAACATTCAGCCGAATAACAAGTGTAAGCTATGGAGGGGGATGAAGAAAGGGTGTTGGTTTTCAGCAGAGGTCGATTGCGACTGCTGTGACAGGCTGACCCGTCCTCACCCTCTTCACTCATCAGCCTTTGGCCAAGATGTGCCATATTGTGATCAAAAAAAGTCACCGGAAGGGGCCGAGAGAATGAGCTAATTGAGAAGGGACGGAGAGAGAAGGGAGGGAGGGGTGGTTTTGGCCAGGTGGAGATAGAAGAAGGTATCCCCCACCCGCCAATCCGTAGACCGACCACCTTCATCCCCTT
>LDKF01003587.1:0-13856 GCA_001026735.1 Rotylenchulus reniformis | reverse complement strand
TCGCAAAAATGGAAAAAATTGCTTTAAAAAGTGATTTTTAGCAAAAATTGACCACTTCGCAAACGAAAAATAACAAATTTTGGGAAAAATTTGCTCTAGAAGGTGAATTTTGGCAAAAATAGACCACTTCGCAAAAAATTTCGGCCGACCCGACCCCCTCCCCTTTGGACAGGTATGAATCCATCTCTCTATCAAACCGTTTACAGCCTTTCATCCGCCCTCCAATCCGTGTTCCAACTTGCCCATTTGCGCTCCGTGTCCATCCGTTACAATTACTATTGTGAACTGATACATTCAGAAATTTTGGCCACAATCAATGAACTGAATGGCAAGGGCAAAATTGAGGTGGTACCTTTTAAAAAGTGTTATATTGGATGGAATATTCTAATAAATGAGAAATAGAGAAGGGAATGGAAAAATGCAAAAAGATATAAAAATAAAAATAAACTTCAAACAAAAAAACATACTCAAAAAGGCAAACTTATTTTAAAGGAACTAGTTTTATTTTAATTTTTATTATATTATTGCATTTTATCATAATTCATTATTTTAGTGAAAATTTGACAATTTCTTTCTATTTTAATGCCTGATTGCATTTTACATCCCATGAAAACTCCAAACACTAAAAATAAATATTTTTTCTTTATTTTCCTTAATTTAAATATTAAAATGTGTTAATAAGAATTCCATTTTTATTAATTTTACGAATTCATTTTGATTTACAGTATCTTCATCTTTCTCTGGCATTGCTACTGCATGCCGAATTCATCGGAAATTTGATCCAAAATAATCCTGTATGTTTGAAGAACATTAGGGATTTTTAAATCTAATTTATTTTTCAACTAATAACACAATAAATAGATATAGGTGGTATGTTTTCCCCATATCAAATATCTTTTATTGCAAAATTAATTATCATTCAGATTTTTTAACTGTAAATTACTAATAGCAATATTTAAAATTATTAAAAGTTTAAAAATAATTGTAAAATTTGACAAACAACTTCGAAAGTTGCAGTATGTTACAGAATTTGCGCAAGTTGACCTGCGCAATCCGGCATGATCACACGCCTGCAGAATTGGGAAAGCTGAAAACGCTGTTGCAGAACTTAGACGGACCCCTGGAGTTGGAGCTGTTCAAGCATTGTCCGTCCGAGCTGAAAATGGATGAGACCAGCAGGGTCCAGGTCCGCGAATCAAATATTTCATCGGAAAGCATCAGCCAGCCGATGTTGCGCCAGTTTTGGGCCCGTGCAATGGATTCAGTCCCGTGAGTTTTTAAAGAAAATTTATTTTTCATTTTATCCTTTTGGAAATGGATTTTAGTATATTTTTAATTCTTTTATGGTTTTATGTCTATTTTAAATCAAAATGGAATATTTTTGGCTAATAAAAACCCCCTAATAGTTCGTAAAAATTCATTCTTTAGTTAGTAGCTAGTGTTGCAGGATTCCCCGCGGCGACAAAGCCGCGGGGATGGGGAAGGGGTCCCTGCGGGGACCCTGCGGTAACCTAGTTAGTACAATGTATTTTTATTTAATTTGATAAAATAAATCTCCAATCCCTCTAGTAATCTGGGCCTTTTGGATGACTAATCAGAGAAGATGAGCATTATTTCCACTTGATGATTTGTCCCTTTTCCCCGTTATTAATCTTATTTTGTCTATTTGCATATTAAATCGTATAAAATAAATTTATTGCGTTATTTTTTTAATAATAATAATTTATTTTTTGTTATGATATGTATTTCCATTTTATTATATATACTTTTTACTATTCGATCCGATTAATTGGAATGAATTAAATCGTAATGATTTTTAGTTGCATGGCTTTTTGTTAAAATTACTTGCCAAGATAGAAATTTAATTTTTTTGTTAAAAAATAGCATAATTTGCTATGATATGTTGGAACAATTTTCAAAATGATGATGCCTTTATGACGAAATAAATAAATTTTCGCACTTATTTCGAATATTATAGGGTATCAAAAAGACTAATCAGTAGGGCTGGTACTTTTAGGGAATTTCCCTAAGCCAAAATAGGGACCTATTAGGGAGCAAAAAAGGGCCCAAATAGGGAGAAAATAGGAGCTATCTAGAGAAAATAGGCAAAAAAATTTTTCCAAAATATGACCTAAAAATTCAAAAATTTCGTTTAAAAAGCATATTAAGACTTTTTAAAACCAATTTAACCATATCTTGAGATGTTTTCATTATAAAAATTGAAGATTCACAAAAAAATAATAAAAAAAATTTCTAAATTTTTTCAAAAAAAATTGCGAAAAAATTTGAATAAAAACCAAAAAATTATCCCAAAATTTTGGAAAAAACCTAAAAATTTTCCAAAAATTTTTCAGAAAAAACTAAAATTTTTTCCAAAGAAATCTAAAATTTTTGGTTTTTATTGCATTTTTGTGAAGAATTTCTTAAAAAATGGGCAAAATAGGGAAAAATAGGGAGAAAAGTCGCGAAATAGGGAAAAATCCAGCCAGGGTTAAGAAATAGGGAAAATAGGGAAAAAAAGTTCATCAAAATACGTTTAAATACCGTATTTCCTCTAATATAATGGCAACCTCTAATATAATGCAATATCCAATGGAGGTTGAAAAATATAATGGCAACCTCTATTATAATGGCACCCCTCTAAATAATGGCAATATTTAAAGAATTGAAAAATGCCTACTAAAATTATCATTTCTTTAAATCTTTTTTTCAACACAAGAATTATATTTTTTATATTTTCTATTTGTTATTTTATAATATGTAATAAAAAAATAATTTTTATTTTTTTGTGAGAATAATGACCGGTCATGTAAATATTATAGAGCTTACTTGTTAGTGAAGAATCAGAAAAAAATGAAAGTGAAGGACCTTCCAGAATTTTGATTTGTTTTTAAAATAAATTTTATTAATAGGCGGGGATAGGCTCGTAGCCAGAGGGGGAAGGAGCCTAAAGTAGCAAAATTTTCTCCGCCGGTGGCTTTAGAAAACATGTTTTTAAGCAAAAAATGGATCTAAAAAGAATTTTTCTTCTAGTAGCCCATCAAGCGCCTAACTTCGTTTTTTTTGCTCGTCGCCGACCCCCCGTGGTGGCCCTCCCCTCCGAAAATTTTTCCTGCCTATTAAAAAAAGGGGCCTGGCGGAGATTGAAAAATATAATGGCAACCTCCAATATAATGGTAACCTCTAATATAATGGTAACTTTCAGCCGAGGTTGAGAAATATAATGGCATGCCATTATATTAGAGGAAATACGGTATGTCTAAAAACGCGTTTCTGAGCGTTTCCCTACGATTCCATGTTTTTAAAAAAAATAGGGAAAACCCTAAAAGTACCAGCCCTACTAATCAGGCTAAAAAGAGGTATGATTTCATGCTTATTCTGTTAGATAACGAATTTCGACTTGGAGGGATGGAAAATTAAAATATCAAATCATTTGGTTAGAGTCCTTTAAACATTGTTAATTTTCTAATGTTCCATCTTTACTTTCAGACGATTTATCCCATAATACATGTTGTCCATTATTTTCTTATTTATTATTATTATTTTTATCTATTTATTGGTCTGTATAAAATATTATTCTACCTAACAAGCTTTATTTTTTTTAGATTTGCCCTCTGCCGGAGTCCTGGCCTATGCTCGCCCTTAACATGGGCTTAACATAATTGCATTAAACTTATTCTAGATAGGTATGTACATTATGTAAAACTTTATTTGCTACAATACAATAAAATGTCAATCTCATCTACTTCCATCAACGATTTGGCCGATATATCATTGGTAAGCATTTTTATTATAGGAGCTTTTTGATATTTTGATCAAATTTATGAATTATTAACACTTATATTTTATATTCGCTTTTCCAGGCTATTATTTTTTAATTTTATGGCAAATTTTTTATTTTTCCTCACTATTTAGCTCATTCATGGATTAGTTGTTTTGGAAGATTTTAGTCATTTTTCTTTATTAATTTTATTGTTTGCTTTACAATATCTTCAATTTAGGCCCGCATTTTCGCCTTCCTTCCGCCAGATGAGCGTGTTCGGCTGGAGAGAGTTTGTCGAAAATGGCAGAAAGTTGCGCGGAAATATGCCTGGACCGAATTCAGGGCACTGAAGCTGGACAGGCAGGAGATGGCACAGAGAGAAGATTGGGCGGTTAGTTCATCTTTAAATTTGATGATTTTCAGAATCAATTTGAAATTATTTTTTTATGATTTTTCATGGTTTTAATCTATATTTTAGTCAAAAACAGGTTTGAGGAGGCAGTTTGAAAAATATGAAAAAATTTTGGAAATTTTTTAAAATTAACTTTCAGTTTTTCCCATGAACCCTTCAAAAATTTTTCTTGCATTGACAAAGATCTTTTTGTTGTAGAGTATTGTCGCTAATGGCGTAGCTTCTTTTTCTAAAGAAAATTGTTCTTTTTTCACTTTTGACTTTTTTAGAAAAGAAACTAACTATGGTGGGGACGGTGGCATTGTGAATTCGTGGTAGTTGCCTCAAAATTTTGAGAATTTTGATCCTTTCTTATGAAAATTGATGCATTTTGTGTTGAACTTTCTACAAATTTTTTCCGATTTTAGAATGGGGGCATTTTCCTCATTTAGTCCTCCCACCCCCAACATTAAAATGGGAAAACATTTAATAATTATCTGACACCAAATTCAAGCTTAGCACATGTGAAACCCCAGCAGATCACTTTTAAAAATGCAGATTTTCCAGGGGTCAAAATCCCCAAGTACCCCAATGTTCAGTTGGCCAAATACCGGGCGCTAATCGACCGATGCGCTCCTCACCTGCGCGAGTTGAGTCTCAAGGCGCTTGATGCGCAAGTCTTTTTTATGGAGCCGGAACTGCCTTGGCCCAAGATGCGCAATTTGCGTCATTTGCGTTTCCATGCGCGTGTAAGCCGCGATACTTTGCGCGCTGTTGCGGAAAATTTGACTCGCCTACAGAGCATCCACTTTTCTCATATTGTGAGTTTAGGTCTTTAGCAATAATAGGTATAGTTAATCTTTTTTCAGCTTATAATTTTATTGCTTCCCAAAAAAATATAAAATCAAAAGTTAGTTTTTTATTCAAAAAATATAAAGTGCATTTATACCTAAAATTCACCCACCAATATTCGATATTTAATTCAATCAAGTCACTTTTTCAGCATAGATAATCTTTGAAAAAATAAGGTACACTTCCAAACTAAAATAATACCCCTCTAAATAAGTTATAGCTAAAAATATGGTGGGTCGTTAAAAATGGCCAAATCGGACACTTTAAAAAATGGGCAATGTGGTCAATCGAAACTAAAGAATTTTTGTTGAAGCTTATTAGGCCAAAACTAAAAAAGCAAATATTTCAGAACTTTTTGCTCGACTTTTGGCCTCAGCGGTTTTTCGAATTTCATCTCGGAAAATTTTGAAAAATGTTTTTTTTTAAATTTCAAACTTTTTCATCTAACTTGGAAAAATAATTAAAAGGACCGTAGCAGGTAGAGCATTAATTTCTGAAAATATTGCTCAATCTTGATTGGCCACATTGGCCACTTTTTTAACGACCCACCACCGTAGAGAAATAAAAGATGCCTTATGAATAAGGTATTTAATCCTGAATTTTTAAAGCTAAACCCCATCCATCAACAATATCATGTGATACTGAAATTTTAATGTTAATAAAAATTTTATGTTACCAAAAAAATTAAATAAACATCAAAAAACTGATTAAAATGAATTGGTCTTTTACATGGGACTAGTATTCATCCTCCTTCCTTCCTCACTACACATTTCAGGACTGGCATAGCGTTGCGGGAATGCGCGACGTTTTGCGCGTCAATGACGCGTCACTGCAAGCGTTGTGCCTTCCAATGGGCGACTCCCGCTGGGAATCGTTGCGTCTTCCTGCGCTGCCCTCCTCCCTTCGCTCACTGCACATCAACCACTCATTCGGCGAGCAGGAACACATCGATGAACTGCTCGAACTTGCCGCCTCGTGTTGTCCCCAACTCGCCATGTTGATGCTGCCGATAAGCCTTGAGCTCAATGAGCTATCGCTGACCAGGCTGGCCCGATTTGAAAAGTGGGTTTTGCCGGATTTACTACAATTAATTCCGATCGATCAGGATCGAATAGATCACTCATAACAGAGATGGATTAACTCGGTCAGCAATTTAAATTAACTCGGATTGCAATTAAATTTGCGATTTAACGCCGTCTTCTGGAGAAAATGAATCAATTTTTGGTTTAAGATAGGAAATTAATTGTATTAGGCAATGCCGGCGTCTTCAATAGGGGCGCCGGAGAAATTTTGTAAATTTAAACAAAATCAGTAGAGAGCACCGTCATTTCGGGGGTGGGAGGGGGGGTGTTTCAGCCCCGAAATCCCTCTTACGCCCCTCTGGATCCATTTTTTACACTACGGTTACAATGTGTCCGCAATCCGCGTCCGCAATCCGCAAAATTTTAGTCATTGTAAACAATTTCTCCGCATCCGCGTCCGCGTCCGAAATGTCATCCGCGCTCTTCCGCGTCCGCGTCCGTCAAGGGTGGTTACAATGGGTGTTTACAATGCATCCGCGTTTGTATCCGCGTTTGTATCCGCGTTTGCGTCCGTTTTACAATCCGTTTTACAATCCGCGTTGGATGGTTACAATGCATCCGCATTGTCATCCGCAAACTCATCCGTTTTGCGGTCCGCGTTGGCATCCGCAAAACCAACAAAGGGAACGCGGACGCGGATTGCGGACACATTGTAACCGTAGTGTTAGTCTTAACTCCGTTTATTCCATTAATGTTTGCTTTTACCTGATCCCTATTTTTTTTCAATATACCTACGAAATTTCACAGCCTCTTCTATCTGCAAATATGCTTTGATCCGTCCGATGTCAATCTATTCGACAATTCATTGGCAAAGATTGGCACACAGCTGAGGGCACTTTTGCTGAAAAGAGTTGACTCCGAGGTAAATGCTGAGCCGAAAAGGTGCTTTCTCTGGGGAAGTATTTAACGTGATTTTTATCCTGCTACAAACAAAAAATATTTTCTTGATAAGATTTTATTGTCCAATATTCCATCTAATGAGATCCTCCGGTTTCAACTATATACATATACATAGTACACTATATGTAATATTCTGCTTAAAAATTATTTTAAATAAATTCTTTCAAATTTCGAAAAATGGACTTTTTTGGAGAATAATTCCTACCCCGTAGGTTATCCATCTGGTTGCAAAGCATTGTCCCCTGTTGGAGCATTGTTACTTTGACATAGGCTACTGTCCCGATCACGAAGCAGAAAGGTGAGGAGATTGTCGCGCAAATAATTTTTCAATAGTTACTGCATAGGTTAGCGAAATTAGCAGGAAATATGGCATTTGACCCTTTGACAAATTTAGAGCAAAACATTTTTGTTACAAAGTAAGTGAGTCGCGTCCTCTAAAAGATTTATTGTAAAATGGGCAATCTAACATACGCGACATCTGAGCCCCAAACCATATATGACTTCGTTTCAACGCAACTTTTTAGAAAAATGAGTTTGAGTCAGAAAATAGAACTAACAAATATCCTAAAAACTCTTTTAAGTCATCCATCCAATTAGGAGCCACATCGACTGGACAGACCCCTGTTGAGGGTTGAAAAATAAGAAGATCCCGGGGTCCTAATAAAATTTATACTGTAGCTACAAAATGAGCTTAAGCCCATTCGAATTGGTTCATTGTGAGAAAAGTTATGACCAAAATAAATGGTCTGACCATATTTTGTTTTTGTTATTTACTTTTACAGTCTTTCATCCGCCCTCCACTCCGTGTTCCAACTTCCCAATCTGCGCTCGGTGTCCGTCCACTACAACTACACTAACTTGCTCCAATGCACTCAAATTTGGCCCACATTCAATGCATTGAAAACCAAAGGCGATATTGAGGTGAATGAACCAGAAACACCATAAAAATTTTTATACTATTTTTTATTTAGAATTAGGGTATGGACAGAGCTCGCGAAAAAAGAAAGAAAAATGAATTGTTATCGGAAAAATATTCTAATAACACCTTTATGATGATGATTGATAAAAATAAAAAGTTTTTTTTATTTAAGAAACCCGTACCAGTATACTTTACCAATAGTAGAAAGAGGAAAAGCACCAGTACCAAAACTATGTGGAAAATGTCATGGTACGGTACTGTTTTGTATAGTCAAATTGATTTTAAATTTTAACACATACGCAAAAAAAGTAGACGATATACAGAATAGAGTAGTACTTATACAATATGTACCGAATTACTACATACAGTTTGAACTCAAATTAAAAAACGAACTTTTCGTATTAATAATTTTTATTTATTATAGTATCTGCTTGTATCTTGAGGATTGCCCCTGTCTGTCCGGCTCATCACAGATTTGTGCCAATTTAATCGTGTATGTTTGGAGAGGGTTCGAATTGTTATTGATGTGTCAATCATAATTTAAAACATTTTGAATTTATAAAAAAATTATAATTTTTTCTTTTTATGAATTTTAGCAAATAAATTTTATTGCATAAGTAAATGAAATTTTACATTAGTTGTACTTTATGGCCCATCGAGGAATATATGTCATTTTAATTTTTTATACTTTCTATCGTAGTATAGATATTAAACTTTAAAAACCCATGTTGAAATCTGATCGGAACAAATTTCAATCTCATCATATCGTACATTATGTCGTAAGTGAATATTTAAATTTTTTGTCAAGTAAGTAATTGATAAATTTATAAAAAGAAAAAATTAACATAATTATTAAATTAAAAATTAAAAGGTATATCTTCGTTGTTTGATTCCAGAAGCTGCGCAAGCTGACTTGCGCGATCCGGGGTGATATTTTTGTACTCGCAGAAGTGGACAAGCTGAATACGCTGTTGCAGAACATTGATCAGCCCCTGGATTTGGAGCTGCTCGTGCCTCCACTGTCTCCCTATTGTCCGCCCAAGCTGAACGCGGGGGAAAACAGCAGGGTCCGGGTTCGGGAAACAGACCAATTGCCGGAGAGCATCAGCCAGCCGGTGTTGCGCCAGTTTTGGGCCCGGGCAATGGACTCAGTGCCGTGAGTTTTTTTAGAATTTTATTTTTATCATTTTTTAGGCCATTAATTTTAACAAATATTTTTAGTTTTTAGAAATTAACGTTTTTTGCAGACCCGATATTTGCAGATCACTTTATAAATCGGTTTAAACAAACCCTAGAGAAGTTTGTTAGATACATAAAATTGAGTAAAAAAATTAGCTAAAAATTAGCCTATGCCCATTCAAATTCATTCTTTGTGAAAAAAGTTATGGTCAAAAGTATATTTTTGGCCAAATTCACAGTATTTAGGCCATAACTATTTTTCACAAAGCACGAATTTAAATTGGCTTAGGCTCATTTTTTAGCTAAATTTTTTGCTCTATTTTTTGACACCAAACTCATTTTTATAGGTTATCTGCAAATCTCGGGTCTACAAAATCGGCACGCCCAATTGAGAGACGGAAAAAGTTGCCAGTCAGGCGTTAAAAAGTGGCCAGTCTGATCTAAACTTTTTTTGAAGCTTGTTACTAAGCCGAGAGAATAAAAAGCAAAGTTGTGAAGAATTTTATGGGTTATCAAATGTGATAATTCCTAGTGATAAATAAATAATTCTTTCACAGGGTTAAGTTCGTAATTTTCATGCGTTTTATTTTTTCTTTAAAATTGAGATAATGCTTTTAGTCCATAGATTTCTATCCTTTGTTTGTGCGATTGGAAAAAGTTCTAAAAATCTGGAGAATTTTCAATCCCTTTAGTAATCTGCTAGACGACTTGGGCGACTAATCGGCGTGAGAAGGAAGATAAACAATAATGGCGATTCCAATTTCTTTTTTTTTCTTTGATCCTATAAATAATTTTTTCTGATTTATTTGATTATAAAAACATGAAAGTTAATTGCATGAATATGACTTGATTATTTTTTGCAATTGAAATTTTGTAATTTGGTTATTTTTAAGGATGTATCAACATTATGCTGCTTATATTAGCGCGTTTACCGTAATTGCTGGATAAATTTCTCCAGCTTACATATTTGTCCTACATAATTTATAAGATTGATCGCCCCAATGGATATGATTTGTTCAATGGCATTTGCTTGGGTTTGAAAACACGGTATAAAGGATATAAATAGGGCGAATTTTTATATGCAAATGCATATTTTTTTTGCTGACTCAGAACGGCCTGAAAATCACGTAAAACACATTTTTAGCATGGTTTGAACGCTCTAGCATGGATTTCTAACTGCATAAGTAGTTCACCCTGGGGTGAGGTCTCACCCATGACGGTATTCACTTGTGAATACCGCCATGGCTTCTATTCAATACCGTTATAGCTTCTATTCAATCCCATGGCTTCTATTCATTACCGTCATAGCTTCTATTCAATTCCATGGCTTCTATGCAATACCGCCATGGCTTCTATCTACTCAATATATCTTGGTACTTTGAGCACCTCTTGCCTACTTTTTCCCTAATCAAGATCAAGAATATACTTGGCCATACTTTACTATGGCCATGCCTTTTTTCCTGGCCATACTTTCTTATGGTCAGGCTTTTTTCTTTCTTGGCCATACCTTCCTATGACCAGGCTTTTTCCCTCACCAAAATGGATCAAAAATTAGCTATTCAATGCTTATAGGTCTCAGTTTTTAACATCCTTTGATCGACTCAAGGTTTTATTATGTCCAAACTACCGGTTATTAGCTAATCAGTTAGGATTTTTAAAATTGAAAATGGATGAAGCTTTTTTTAACTCAGAATTTTTAAGAATTCAAATTTCAATTTTTAAATTTGATCACAAATAAGTTGGAAAATTCACAGCTTGCTCTTAAATTAATAAATTTCAATCGAAAATATGCAAAAAGGAAGGTCCCTCCTCCGAGTAAATTATACTTAGTACAGAATTGTACTATAATACTCATGACTCATGGAGGGGGAAAAATGCACAAACAAACAATATGATACGATTGCCCTTGACTGGGAATTGGCTCGAAACCTTAGCAGATAATTTACTTTTACGAAGTGACAGATTCGTAAATACTCGAGGATATGGATGGTGACTCATACCATAAATACTCGAGACTTATTATCAGGATAAATATGGAAAACAAAAATGTGACCTTGACTGGAAAATTGACTCGAGACATGATGATACGAAACGATGAATCATAAACATCGAGACCAGGGACTGTATCAATAAATTGCCTATTATGTTTTAAGGGACCGTATAAATAAAAATCTTAATCAAAAATAATAAGGAAAAAAGGGGACCGTATAAATAAAATATTTTACTACGGAAAAGGGGAAAGTATAAATAAATAAATTATTTATTTTAAAATAAATAATAATAAGTAATAGATATAATAGAGATGAATGAATGAGGAGAGAAATGGGATAGGGATAATTTGATTACTTTATATATTCCTTATTCACGTGATCACGTGATACCGATGAACTGAGCTAATGATATTCACCCTTATTTTAAAAAAAATTATGATTTTTTTAAAAATTAAATTTTCGAAATCATGCTAACTCTATCGGGACAATCGATATTCTCAATATAATTGTTGCTTTAAAATTTTAATGGTTTAACAAAATACACGGGATTTTAAAACTTTTAACTTTCAACTGATTTATACTAAATTTGAAACGCATCACCATTTTTAAGACATCCTTTAATGGACCTCAGCAAAACATAAACCATGAATTGGAGAAAATTTCCTAAGGATCAATACGAAATAATAAGACGGAATAACCACATAATAAACAAAAAAATACAATTATTCATCAAATTATGATCTTGACCATAGGAGAGAGTGGAGAGAGAGAGAGAAAGAGAGAGCGAGAGAGAGAATGAGAGAAAGAGAGAGAGAGAGAAAAAGTATATGGATTACGAAATAATACAAAACACAATAATTACTCATCATTGAGGGCGTGACCATGGACATATATACAATAATAATATGATGTTAATTAGATGAGACATGTCCATCACTATTTAAGCAGCTTTCCCCATCCAACTCATACGGAAATTCTTTCGAATTTCAAAACTGAAAAAACAAAAACCTTAATTTCCCTCATTCAATTCTTCAAATTAAAAATTTTCTATCAAATAAAAATGTCTTCAACTCAATTTAGCTCTTCTTCCCCGAAACGTGCCCGATTGGATATCAAGCAATATGTCCAGCAAATAAGTGCCAACAAATAAGTTTAAATTTTTTGTCCAGCAAATAAGTTTAAATTTTTTTCAACAAAAAATTTAAACTGATAACCAACAAGACAAGTTTTATGATTGAGGATTTACCGGCCAATCCGGAAGCATTACTCTCCGTGTTGATCAATCATTGAGTAGAAGAAGCCAAAAACGGAGCAAAGGACAATGGCATCATACCGGATCGTCTGGGCGCATCCATTTCTTCCCGGCTTTTAAATCCCGACATCTGGATCCCAGTACGCAAAATCACCGACAACACGGCTGATGCAATTTTGAATCGTTTTTTGGAAGTGATGCAATCAAAGACGGAGGAAGGATCAATTTGGGGTGAGCCGTTCACCATCACCGTACTGGTCATCAATCATGATGCGTTACCAAAACAACAAGAAATCCGGGGAAGCGGCAAACGGACTCCGAAAGGTGTGATTCATCAAGTGAAGCGATAAAATTTACTAGAAGGGCAGAATCAGGATGCCTATTGTCTCTTCTACGCCCTTATGATCAGCCGGATTTACCATACAAAATCGATGCATAAACGGGATTTTAATCGGTACCTGAATCAGCGCCTCGACCGACAAAGACTTGATGTCCATCAACTAATGCGGGAGGTGGGGATTCCTTTTGATGCACCTAATTATAATGCTACACAATACGCACCAACCGTTATCGATTTTTGGAACACCTGTTATGCACCGGATGGACTCCGCTTCAAACTCTTTATATTCGGCGAGCTAGGGCACTACAAACCCGAATTCAAATATGGCCCGGACAACTTCAACATCGCCATCCCACTCTTCCATCATCAGCAACACTTTGACGGCGCCCGTTGTGGAATGGGCTGTGCACTTTTCGGCCGCGACAATTATTGCTTCGTTTGTGAATGCCCCTTCGACAACAACACGGATCACACTGCGGAGTGTTCGGCGCACTGTTACCAATGTGGACGCATTGGATTCGGACGACCATGCAAATCAGAGAGCGGTTTCCACATCAATTGTACGCAGTGCAGGAAACAATTCAATAACGCGGACTGTTATGCTCACCATCTGAACATTAATTATTGAGCGCAATCAAAAAGATGTGAGAAATGCGGTAAGACATATTCCGTAAAAAACAACACTCGTGGAGGGAGAGCCGGACACATCTGTGAAGAAAGTTTTTGCCGAACATGCCGCAACTACCACAATCCGAAACGCGGATGTTACATTCAACCATTGAACGCCCGAAAGTCCAAGCCGTACAGAGTGATTGCCTTTGATTGTGAGACTATGCAGAACAGAATAGTGGCACCGGATCGGAAAATTCATGAAGTAAACTTCATTTCAGCGGTGGTAGTTTGCACTGAATGCATGAAAAGCGACAAGTGGCGGCACTCACTCACCGATCCCAACAACAATGGTCGTCCAATCATCCGCTATGGTCCAGCATGTCGCATTTGTGGTGACTGGCGCTCAATTACTTTCTCTCACCGGGATTTTACCGCCACCCGAGTGGACTACAAACAAGTGACGGACAACCCGCTGGCCTCCTTTGTTGAATGGCTGTTGACCAAATTCGACCGCCGCTATCCATCTGTTGTGTTCTCACATTATGGCGGCCGATTTGACAACGTGATGGTCTACA
>LDKF01003586.1:0-20415 GCA_001026735.1 Rotylenchulus reniformis | reverse complement strand
GTTGAGCATTGAGCAAACATTGGGGAAGCGAAGGGCAAGGAGCTAAGCTAAGGAAGGGATGAAGACGGAATATTACGGAATGAATGGATGGATGAAGAAGAAGAAAGAAGGAAGAAGATGATCGGGAGGAGGGAAGAGGAGAAGAAGGAGTTTTGGCAAGAAACCAAAGACAACAAAGGAATTATGTGATTTGGACCAATGGAATCTGTGAGGCTTGTGGTAGTTGCATTTTATGGCATTTATTCATCAAAAATAAAATTTCGAATTGTTAGTACCTAATTACGGATTACGGGTGATAAGTGTTAAATTTGGATTATGAATCGCAGAATCTGTAATGATCAAAACCGTAATCATCCGTAATCTCAATGGACAAAGGTGAACAGAAGCAAGAAAGATGGGTTTAGGGATGAGGGTGATTTAAGGATAAATTGCCGCACAAATCCAAAAGGTCCCAATGCCCTTCAAAATTCTTCACCAGATCCCATACATGGTCCTTGGCCAATAAATGGGGCCAAATGGTAATAAAACGAAAGCGAGTAATATTTCGGGGGGTTTTGTGTGATGGGAATTTGTTAATTAAAAGGTATTAAAGGCATACATAGAGTAACATACAATGGGTCTATCCAAAACAAATTACAGGAATAGTACATGT
Source organism: Rotylenchulus reniformis (assembly GCA_001026735.1). Classification (NCBI taxonomy): domain Eukaryota; kingdom Metazoa; phylum Nematoda; class Chromadorea; order Rhabditida; family Hoplolaimidae; genus Rotylenchulus; species Rotylenchulus reniformis. The sequence continues at coordinate 19,763 of LDKF01003586.1, read as the reverse complement.
ACATACATAGACAACTCTCATTTCCGTGCTTTTATGATTTTTGGTTGCCATTCATTTTGGGAGGGATAATGTTAGATAAAATTGGGTCCACAGAGTCCAATGGCATCAAGGATTTGAACTCCGAATTCTTCAATCCCTGATAAATTGTCAAAGTGCTAAAAAATCATTGTTCTCTTCTCTTTTCCTTTTAATTTTGAATTATTTGTTATTTCCCCCATATTTTCGCCATTTCCCCGAAAATAAATGCATTTTTTCCTTGGGACTTTTTGGATGCGGCGAAGAGGTGGGGGAAAAGCACGTTGGGAAGAATGGAAGAAAAAAGAGAGAAAAGGGCAGGGACCCCCTCCCCACCCCCTTCCTCCCATATATCGACTCATTCGAGAATGGGGGGGGGGGNAAATGCTGTGGCTGGTGATGTCAACAAAAGTTGCCCGCAATTCTCCAACTGAATAAGATGGCACAGCATAGGAGTACTATCGCCGCAGACCGGCAATTTTTACCGCAGTCCTAAGATCTTGAAGCATGGATATACAAAGGGGTATTCATAATAGTTTTTGCTTCTGTACGAGAAGATGAAACTTGGATGTTTCGGGATAATAGTGGAGACGAGGTAGGTGAAGGAAGGACCGGATTTTTTTGGATTATGTCCCAATATGGTTGGCTGTGATTTCTGCGCGGTAGTTATCAGTCACTTATCACGGCCCATCAAATCGGTAATCATCCCCTCACCAATTTCCCATTCGTCTCGCTGACATGGGGGATGGATTAGTTGGGGATGGATGAGTAAGTGCGCATAAAAAGTGTAATCGAGAAGGGAAGAGAAGGGAAGGGACCCAAAAATTGGGGGCAAAGTGATCGTTGTACCGATACTTGTATGGGCCATAAATTTTGTAAATAAATGAGAAAATGGGCCAAAAAATATTATAAATGGTAATGGCCCACTCGTCGGTGGTTGTGGATGTGTAAGGAGGATGAGGGGAAGTTGTGGATTTGGATAATTTGTACTGTATGGAAAATGTAATGGGGGAAATGATGGGAATGGGTGGAAGTGGATGGTGGTGGGATTGTGGGAATGGGGGGGGAGATATAATTGACGGGCAGCTCAAATCGGTCGGAAACGGCGACGACACCCGCCAAATCACAACAATACGACACGAAATGTGCAAATCCCCCCGAGTTAGGGGGGGATTTGAATGGGCGAGGGGAGTCTGATCAGTCCAGATCAGCAGGTCCCGAGCACAGAAAGGGCACGGCGCAAAAGAACTAACTGATCGGACACTTTTATCTTTGCCAAACTGATCGGACACTTTTATATTTTGTAAATGCAATGGAAAAAGTGCAATCCAATGATCAGAGTTCATCAAATCAGGCGCAAAATGATCAACAACGGGGATTATGGTCTACTGATCGGTTCATCTGTCGCCGTCCAGTTGGTAGTCCGCGTGCAAGAACACCCTGTCCACAAAGTCCAGCGTTCGGATCTGAATGAAATCACCTTTATTTCCATTTTTAGTCTGGTTCTCTTTGAATTTAGGGATCCTAAAGCTGGTGCATAGTCATATTTCTTTTTGTCTATTAATGAATGTTTTAGCAAAACCGGATATTTGCCCAAAAATACTTTTCAAATCCCCCAATACAAATAGAACCTTTCGTTACCTTTCGTTCCAATGCTTCGCACACATCATGCGTAACTTTTAATGGTAAATCTTCGTCGAGCACAACGTGGAGTTCCACCAGAGCTCTCTCCCCCAAATGATAGACCATTACTATGATAATTGATAACATTTAATTGATCTTGGTAAGGTTAGAATGATTGTCCATGGGTTACCATGGTCCAGATATTTGACCCGATCGTCATGGGCGATTGCAATGCGACAGATTCGCGCAATTTGTTCCTGTTCAGCTCGATGTCCCACAATTAGCGGGATGGTGGAGAACACGTTGGAGAACCAGGAGAGGGCAATGAACGAGCTGAACAGGAACAGAAGAAAGTGATAAAAGATAAGACAAGTAAGACAATGAGACAAGGGACAATGAGACAATGGTCGGTTAAGACAAAAGTTTGTATGAGTACCAGACAAGGATGGCACCGATTGGGTCCGCATATGGCCAGAACTTGTCGCCCAGATAGGCCCCGGCCAGCGCCACCACCGATGTGCACACATCGTTGCGTAAGTCCATGGCCAAGAGACGACCCCCGTGGGTCTTTTGGAAGCAACAGACGATCAGCAGACACAGCTTGGTAAGGATGCCACCGAGCAGCAGAAGAACAGTCGGCAAATTGGCTTCCGGATGGACCTGAAACACACGAGGATCAAGCAATGTTCATGGTAATCCCACTGACTTCTCCCGACAGAATGGCCTGTGCAGACTGGATGATCATCATGATGTTGGTCACGCCCATGATGGTCGAACACACAACCACCGCCACAATCTCCAGGCGTTCCCTTCCCCGGGGATAGTTGAACCTGTTGGTGTGTTTGATGGCCCAAACGGTCAGCTGGACAATGGCCGAGCTGGTCAGGTCCATGGTGTTGTCGATGAAAGCACTGAAATGGGTAGAAATAAACCATGTGAATTGATCAGGAATGGAAAGATCGATCAGACTCAAATCCAATTGTGCCATTTTGGGATGCAACCCAGCTGAATTGTGAGATTACCTAATCATTCCATTGGCCAGAGAGATCGATGCAATTGTGTCATTTGAAGATGCAACCCAGCTGAATTGGCCAACCTGATAACGGCGTAAGAACCAGAGAGTACGGAGGCAGCCAGGTTGGCGAACAGCAGCACAACGTTCAGTAGGAATACCAGCCGGGCCAGCAGCCGGTCAATGCGCTGTTTGCGGCCAAATTGTTCCGCCTGGATCTTGAACTGTTTGTCGGCATCGAAACTCTCCGCTTGTAGGCGAGCCTCGTCTTGTCGGTAAAACTCCAGCAACCGATCCTGATCTTCATAGTACTAAATGGGAGCAGGGAAAATGACTGATCAATGATCTCGGCTATTTATCGATCAAGAGTAGAGTAGGTAGAGAAGCAATTCCTAATTGGGTTTATGGGATAGGGACGAGGAAATCAATGATCCCGGAAGATCGGATTGATCGATGGATGGTAGTTCTGACTAGGATGGCCTAGTTCGTCTGTTGAAACCAAAAAGTGCCATTTTGACAATGCACTGCTAACATATCATATCATCGATCATCATTGTGATTGTGATCCTTCACCCACCTCTTTGAGTGCCTTTCGGCGCCGTTTCCGCTCAAAACAGTTCACTTTGGCGGTGATCCGAATGCGCGGGTCGGAGTCACTTATTAGCCTGGGCCGGGGCACTTCGGCCAGCAATGGTTGCTTCTCGCCCAGTCCAAGTTCACTCTCGCATTCTTCCAATTCTCGACCAACGGTCATTTTTAGAAGGGAGGAGGAGGAGGAAGAGGGATGAAAGTTGCCGAATTTGGATGGGAAATCAAAGGATAGAGAACAAATTTGGAGTGATCAATGAATGAATGTGAAAGAAAGGGTGTAGGAAAAGGAAAAAAGTGAATGATAAAAAGGACGAATGATATGTAAGTGATAAGAACAGGGGGATGCAGAGGAGGATTGGGGTGTACCTAATAAGGGTAGCAGTAAAGGCATTTCCAAAATTTATGCACAAATTTGATTAAAAATCAGATTATGAAGATTATGCCTTCATCTGCTGCAAATGATTTTGGCATGTGTCTCTTTATTCCTGACACCACCTTAAAATTCCTCAAAAATACGTGGAATTTGATCACATTATGCCATAGATCTGTAGTGTCATTGACTCTGCTGTGTCCGACAAACCCTCAAGATGTTTTATGGCCCCGGTTACCACATATCTGCATTTCAGACCAGGTATTCTTAGCAAATTATTGTCTGTACTCCTTCAGTCTCCCATCATCCATATTTTCCCCATCTCTCATTCCAAAACGATCAGTGATTGGTGTGGGGCAGGGGGACCGGATAGTCAGCTTCCCTCTCCTCATTCACAACTCCGGATTTGTCCATGAAAAACACCGCGCAAAATGGTCTTTTTTGCTGGTGGCGAGTCAAGGGTCCTTCCTTCTCAGGAACATAGAGGGGGAGGGGGTCAACAACTTAGCTGTCTGTCTTCTGTCTTCTGCTGGCAGGAGGGAAAGTCCATCCCCCCATCCCATTAAATGGATAAAATGCTTCTTTCTTGGATTGGTTCGGATCATCTTTGCTTTCCATCAATGAATGGGATCGGCTCGGCGAATGAGTGAAGTGGATCTTCATCATCTTCATCTCCTTCTTCAACCATCTTCGCCCTCCAAAAATGTTTTCTCGTCAAAAAGCTCATCATCAACATCGGCGGAAGACATTAAACGGATAGGATCGTCGTCATGAACTGTGGAATGGGCATGGCGACCGAACTGTTTCTGATAGCTTTGGCATTGCTGGAACAACTAATCGGTGCCGTTCCACCTGCATACCAGCCGACCCGAGTCCATTCCATCGACGGGCATTCCGGATACGGTAAGAGCAGGTCCATGGTATCCCGACAGATTTGAACCATCGTGGCCATGGAACTCAACAACACCACCATGTCCATGTAGTTTACCTAACTTCTCCTTTGAAGGCAATAACCTCAACCATTTCCGTCGTGCCGCGATGAACATCCGTCGGGCTGCCGCACACAATTCTTTGCCTTCCATCACTCCCGCCGAAATCCCTTCTAGTGGTGCCGCAAACAACGGCGGTGTCCCCTTTGAGGATTATTTTGTTGGTCCTGACGAGACAACAGTGGCCAGACCAAAACTGAACAACGGAGTGAGGGAGGAACAACGACAAGAAGGGTCGACGGGGGATGGAAATGGGATGAACGGCACGATACAGGGAGAGGCAAAGTCCGGAAAAGCCAAGGTCAGAGAAATATGAACCGGGTTAGAAGTGATCCGAATATGGTAGATTTCCTTCTCCCAAATTAGCAGGTGCCAAATGCAGAATTGGCACAATTGGCATCTGTTGCTGGTCAACAACAGCAGATCGGCACCAAAGACGCCCATTTTGCCGGTTCCCCGGATTCGGCACCACCCCATCCTGCCAACTCTGGCGGCCCTCCACTCCCATCGACCATCCCGAACTTGTGTTCGGATGACGAAAACCCAACCTTCATACGCCATCAATGGCTTCCAGTGGATTTATCCGAAGGTGGTGGGGGACCAACACTGACACCGGCCAATTTTGTGCGCAAAATGGACTCCCTGGAAGTGAGTGAGGAGGATACTTCACGGGGTCCAGTTCACTATTTTCCTATTACATATATAATATTGATTTTAGGCCCAGGAAGCTTTCACTTCTATGTACCAGGGATGGTCCAAAAGTCCATTTTTAGAATCGAGCAGTGGGGCGGTTGCCCAAAACCCCTCCCTTTGTACCGTACCTTGGAATGCCAATTATCCATAGATCTCTCTAGCTCCTCGGACATTTGTCCCCTGTCTATAAAGATCACTTCTTAGCCTTGCCTCTTGCCTATAAACATCATTTGTGCCTAGAAAAATCTTGTTGGCCTAGAAAGAGTATCACCACTTTACTTTAAATTTAAACTAATGCATTTGGTCACTCATTCCCAAGCCCAATATCTTTAAGTTCAATAATTTTTATAACTGAAAGTTCGGCTTGTTGATTTTCTTGGGCGTTGATCATATTACACTAATTTTACCAAGTATTATTGGGCTTTTTTAGCATGCCTCTACCGAAATAATTAACATTTTACGGATATTAATGCGATATTTTTACAAAAAAGGTTTTTCCATCCCATTTGAGGGGTCCGCTGAATTTCCTTTTATGGCTTTGGCCATTTTTGTCTTACCTTTTGCCTTTGAATCTTTTTTTGACAGGCTTGCGCCCGACTTTGCCGGGACAATGTGGAACCCTTCGGGGGCCGGCACTTTGGCTGCCACGGCTTCACTTACGTTGGCCAACGCAATTCGCGCAATGCCTGCGAATTCTTCGACGACCATTTGGCCGCCGTTTTCGAGAAAAAGCCCCCGTTGGGCGCCCATCGGGATCAGCCGGGGCCTGGCGGAAGTTCGGCGCCGCAATCCCGCAAAAATTGTAACTTTTCAGGACAAACATATTATAGCACATATGTATCTATGCAATTAAGGATAATAGGGAATCTGCACTCATGATTTTCATCTTCATATAACTTCTTCTATTAGATTTCGAACGGATTTGCCTGAAGCTTCCGCCGCACTGTGCTCGGCTGCCTTTCGCGTTTGAAGTTCATCCCCGGAGGGCGTTGGCCATTCCCAGGGATGCGAAGAAATTGTTGCGGGAAGAACAGGTGGATGACCGGAAGAGATGTCTGCAGCAGTGTCTGAGCACCAAGGGCTGTCGATCTCTGGACTTTGACACGGCAAATTTGTGAGTGGTCCAAATTCCCTGCCCTAACCCCCAACTGGAACTTTTAATCTTATGAAAAATGCCCTCACCTTTTGACCACAGGACCTGCACCCTCTACACTCACTCTCAGCACTCAATATTGGGAGCCCGGGAGGAAAGTGGCTGGCATAGTGGGGAGTTGGTGGAAAGTGCCGATGTGGACCATTACGAGAACACTTGTCTGACCGGTCAGTCACTTTTCTCTCTGTCTCCCATTGATCTGCCACCCACCCTTTTCGCTTCCCTTGGATCCTTTACCTTCTTCCATTTTCCTCCCAAGATTTGGACCGTTGTGGGCCTCGCCATCTGGCCTTCGTGCTGATCCGGAACGCCGAACTCGGCGGCTTCTCGGTCGGACTTGGCCCTGTGCCGGTCAGCGATTGTCTCGGCCGTTGCCTGGACTCGCCCCCGGCCTTTTGCCGCTCCGTCCAGCTGCGATCTGTCCCTGCCAATGCCAATGTCCAGGAGTGCTTTCTGGCCACCGAAAGACCCTTCTGGCCCGTTCCGTCGGATGAGATGGACATCTATGAGCCAATCTGTTTGCCGGATCCACCGCAAACATCCACGCTGGAGTGCCTGGGGGAACACGTGTTCGAACGGGTGCCGAACATGGAGTTGCGCATGGACGAGGAGGAGGACGACGGATCGCCGGTGCCGAATGAGGGGAGAAACGGCACAGGTCCATTTTTACACTTCGCATGATCAGGGAGGCGAAGCAACATTTCACGAACTTCGTATGTCTAAGAACATAGTTGAGCATTTTCTCGAGTTTCGCCCGTCCCTCGTCCTGATCCTCTGCTAATCCCCAATTTTCTTTTCCAGAACTGGCTGGTCTAACTCTTGAACGCTGTTTGGATGCGTGCATTTTGGGTTTGGATTAGTCGTCATTTTTTATTGATTGAGACGATTTTGCTGCATTTATACCTCAGATGAGTCCTGCGTGTCCCTGATCTTCCGCCCCTCCCCCGACCCTCAACACAACAATAACAATTTGTTGCCCAGCAATTCCAAATGCCAACTGTTGCCCTTCAGTAGGATGGACAACCGCACTCTTTCGGTGATCCACCCGAATGCTGACTACTACGAGCTGAGTTGCAACAGGATTCCGATCCCGTCATCGGCACGGACAATCTCCGAAACTGGCCAAGAAGAAACGGAACCGGGGAGGGTGACCGTAGTGTCCAACGATGGTAAGGGGAGACCAAGATCTTAGTGATCGGGATTGCTCGTTTTCAGAAAGGGTCGTTGATCTGACACCGTTGGAACCTGCTTACTCCACAGTTCCATTTTCCTCATCTGCTTCAACTTCAACCCCCGAATCCACTTCATTTGGTGTAAGTGGTGTAAGTACACCTTCCGTCTCATTGGCCCCAACTCCGACAACTTCTGTCCCACAATCATCTCCCTCAACTCTGGCGATCTCGACACCATCCGGACCATCGAGTACACCTTGCTCCCTCATGGACAACAGCATTCTGTTGGCACGCGGAAGAACCCTGCGGCTGGAGCAGCGCCAGCAACACCACGTCAACGTGCGGGACAATGCCCAATGCGCACGGTTGTGCGCCAACGCCAAGGCGATACGGTGCCGATCCTTTGCGTACAGTCCACGGAGCCGGGACTGTCTGCTGACGGCAAGTGTGGTGGAGGGCGGGGAGTCTGCGGAGAATGTGCTGCTGACCCAGGCGAACCCCAACTTCGAGCTGTACAAGTTTGTGGGGGGAGGACACTGTGAAGGCGAAGGCAGAACAACGGTGGCACAACTGATCGGATCGGAAAGGAAATCGACAGCAGGTTAGAGTCAAAGATGGCCATGATGGTCCTGTCCTTTGTAACTTTGTGCCTTTAGCGACTGGCACTACTGTAAGCTCCATGACATGGATACCATCGTCGTTGGCTCCTCAGTTTCGGACTCAACCACTGGTTCAAGCTGATGGAACAACAGCTATGGACGATCATCATATTCGACCAACAACGTCGGTACGGACAACATTGACATCTGCTGTTTCGGAACCACCATTACCCGAACCATCGATAACTGATCATGATCAGCCCATAGCAGTTCAAGTACCAAATTTGGCACCGGAGGACATCGATGATCCAACAACGCCCATGATGGTTGTTGGTGGCACAGTTGGGCAACGGAATGGACCGCAATTGATCACTCCGATTCTGATCAGTGATCATTTTGGCACAACTTCTCCGATCGGTCCCTGGATGGCTCCTACAGCTCCTTCTGGCCAAGATCCTTCCTCCTCCGCCTCCTCCCATCACTTGCCTTCTTCATCCTTCTTGAATACTAATAGTCTTCCGTCCTCCTATGATGGCCGTCTCCGCGCAGATCAAATCCGGGCCGGAGTCATCTGTGATGCGCAGGGACTAAATGTGACGTTTTGGGTGATCGACGGAGAATTTGTAAGGATTAAAGGAGGAGGGCATTAATCTAACCGATGAAATCATTGATAAAAATAAAAGATCCATCACCGCTACACGGGAGTGATTTACGCGGCCGATCGGTTCGCGCACTGTCGCCTGTTCGTGGAGGATGCATCCGAGTTCGCATTTTATGTGAACAGACCCGCCAATGGACAAACAAATTGGTGCAATTCCGTCGAAATGGTTTGAGAAAACGATTAAGGTGTTTTAATCCTTTAAACCATACAAAGAACGATGAACTCAATGTTGTCTTGGTCTTGTCAAACGATGGGATCCTTCCCCTGGATGTGACCACCAAGGACGATCTGTTCTTCCATGTTTCCTGTGATTATCGGGCACAACACCACGGGAAGATTGCATGGCCAGGGTCCATCAGGTGGGTGTTGGGACGGGTATAGATCAGGTGATCAGTTTCGGCAAAGTCCTGATCAGATCAATTTTTGGCATTCAGTGGGCCTGAACCCGGTCCGAGTTTTTCGGCAGCAGCCAGGCGACCCAATAAGCCACCCAACCAGCGTCGACCTTTGGCCGAACCGGAGCTGGACCAACAGCGGCGCGGACGCGTTCGGCTGAAGATCCTCCGCGATGGACGCCCCGTGAACAGTGTGTACATTGGGGAGCGGCTGAAGGCCGTGGTGGAGAGCACAGACTTGGAAGGTTTGGCTTATTTGGTTGAGTTCTGCTGAGCATTGGCATGCGATCGATCGTCTCGGCTATCCAAAGAAGCCTTTTCCCTCGGAAAAATACAAGTGTCGCTGTGGAATGGAACCCAGCCTGTTCTGATTATATTTTGATGCTTTTACCACTGAGCTGCATCCATCTCCGGCTGAGATTCTCCACAACTTTCTTCCCATTTCCAGTTGATCGTCTTCGAGTTGGCGACTGCAATGCCACGCGGGTTGGCGGTCGGGTGCCGCAGCCCAACTCCATCGCTTTGTTGGACCGTGCCGGCTGTTCGCTGAATCCACACATCATCGGCCACATGCAACGGCACGGAAGCCGGTTGGAAGCGCCGCTAAGCGCTTTTCGCATCGACGGAAGTGACCAAATTGACATTGTGTGCACGGTTCTGGTGTGCCGGGCAAGATGCACCAGAGAAGTAAGGGAGGCAGGGGAAAGGCCATACTTTTCGGATCTTGTTAGGCCGATTATCTCTTGGCATTTTTGGTTACATTATAATTGTTTACCATGTGACCCTGGCAATGGTCATAAACCATTTAAAATGGAAATAATTCAGTCAGAACATTGTGATGATCTGCCCAATGGAAGGGCCAAAAAGGCTGTGGGCAAACAGAGTTTGCTGCTGAATTCTGTGGTGCCGGTGGCATTGACGGATCCGGAACACTCGAGAGAGGAGGAGGATATGCTGAAGGTGGACCAGAGGATCCGGGTGTTGCTAAGCGAGGAGGAGGCGGAGACGGACGCGGAGTTGGCGGAGGACAGGCACAACAACCACAATGCCCTGCTGGGGGTGGGGGATGTGATCACGGTGGAGGAGGACAAAAGGGCGGCAGAGCAGGGAAAGGGGGCGGACATGGTGGAGGAGCTGCTGGGAGGCATGGCTACCGCAGGGGGTGAGCAGTATCTGATCACCGGTGATCATTTATCAGATCAGGGATCCATGACCCTGACCATAAACTGTATTGCCCGACTACCCTTTTATCCCTCCGGCTTTAGCCTCCGGCTACATTTGTCTGAACCCCTTGGCCCTGTTGGCCCTTCTGGTGCTGCTCCTGTTGAGTTTGGCCTCCCTGTTGGTGTCTCTGTTGGCCCATTGGTGCCGTCGGAAGGGGTCCCGGCACCAGAACTTCTACCCGGCCAGGTCTGTGCCTCCCCCTTCCCCCGTGCCAATTACAAATTGTGCCGTTGAAGCACTTTCAGTACCGAGCTCAGCAGCCACCACTTCCATATCCCGCGCATCCACGACCGCACTTCCTACATGGGCTGATCGGAAAGGGTCGTTCAGAAGTGATCAGGAGACGGCGAAGTGATCTGATCCCAAAATCAATTGCTTTATGTTTTTGGTTTTTCCTTTGCTAAAAAATCAACACTGATGGTCTTTCTGCTCACCTCTTTCTTCCCATCCCATCCCTCCTCCATCCATCTCCCATCAATCCATTCGCTAGCTCCTTCTGCTGCTCAAAAAGTGAACAATGTCAAGGCCATCCCGTGCCCAATACCAATACCTTCCCGATCCATTTTTTCTCATTACATCGTCGTCCATTCAATGGGATGACAACGGGATAAGTTGGGGTTCAGATGAGAGAATAACATTTAAGTACAAAAGGGGCATTTTTCTTGCATTTTGGCACTGGATTTGGCACTTTCTTCCATCGGCATGTCCATTTTTTGAACCTGACCTCCCTATAAAAATGAAATTCGCTGATTTTCTGCCTCTTATCTGCCCCTGCCCCTCCCCCAAATCACTTTCACTTGTCCATCCCAATTTTGTGTTATTCTTTTGTGAGGGAGGGATGGGGTCAGACGATGACAATCCCCTCGGGGTCCCCCCCCCCCGGACCTGTCCTGTTCCGTCCGGGATGATCTTCCCCGCTCCATCTGGGTCATCCCACACTTTTCACATGCCCCCCCCCCCTCCCCTCTCCTCCCCGTTCTGCTTCCAAATTCGGATATTCCCCTCAATTTCCCCTCAAAATTTCGATTGCATCCTCCGCTTTTGGAAGCATTGAATTTTTAAATCAGAAATATTGGGGCGAAAGTGAGAATTTTGCCTTTTTAGAACTTCCTTCGTCCTCTTCTCTCTCTCTCATTTTTAGAATTATCTTCCCCATTCTGCTCCACAATACAATGGTGCCATCATCCTTCCCCCGTCCTTCTCCATTTCCCAGCAGAATCCTCCCCTTCTTGCTTCTGGCAATTGCTCCAGTGCCTTCAATGTTGGGCCAACTTCAAGGTGATTTCTGATCGATCCTCTGGATCGTCACATCCTGCTGATCTGTCTCCTCAATCGCCACATCTTGGCTGGATCACGCCATACTCTGATCGAGATAAATCCCCCTTTATCAATGACTTTCTTCTTTGTCGGTTTCCTGGCCATTCTTGACCGCCAACTTGATTTCTCTTTACTAATCAGTCCGATCACTATCCCTCGATTGGATGCCATTCTTCGCTATGATCTATATTTCTGATAAATGTACTGATCGCCCTCGTTGCCACACCTTGTGGTCGGATTCCACAATCAATCTCCCCTTTGTCAATCTGGGACTGATTTCTCTGATGATTTTCATCCTTTCCCTCACAGCCCATCCCCCGCTCTGTCAGCCAATTTATGTGCGATGGCCCCGGGTTCGGCTGAACAGCCAGGCCAATGTCCGCACAGTTCCTTTGACTCTTGGCTCCTGCAGGAGTGCATGCACTGAAGAGCTGGAACACGACCAGAAGAGGGCCCCTATGCAAGTAGGGAACAAACACAACAAGCACCTGAACAATTAATATCCAAAAATGGGACAAAATTATCATTTTAAGTTAAATTGTAAGTTGGGCCTTAAAAATTAAATTGTTCATCATCAAAATTGGCCAATTTGGGCCATAAATTAGCATTAGCCTCAAAGGTGTGCAAGGGGGGTCAGCCGGGGACCCATACGATGTACGATTGACCCCCCTAGGAGGGGTCAATCGCCATTTTCGATACGATCGACCAAAAATTCGCCAAAACCAAGAAAAAATCGCAAAAATGCCTCAAAATTTTGTTTTCTATATATTTTTAATTCATTTTTATGCGATTTCTTTAAAAAATCAAACATTTTTTGCTTACGAACAAAAATTTTTTGCACTGCTGAGGGGTACCGGCGGTCCCGATAGGGGCCGCCGGAGAAAAAATTGAAATTTTGGACCGATTTCTTAAGAAATTTGGTAAATTTCTTGGTCAGCTTTATGAAGAAATTTTTGAAATTTTGAACTGATTTCTTAAGAAAACTGGTCAATTTTTTAATTGTAAGAAAAACCAAAGAAAAGTCAATCGTACGACGACCCAATTTTTAACGAATGACATCAAATTTTCACAAAAAGATCATTCGTAAGATGTATGATCAACTTTTGAAAATTTTTTTATTGCTTAAGGAAGCTTTTGGAGTGATTTTACTGTAACAATGGTGCCGGCGGTCCCGATAGGGGCCGCCGGAGAAAATTTTGAAATTTTAAATTCAATCGTAAGGAAAATTAGTCAGAAATTTCCCCCTTTCTCTCTCCTCTTTTGGATTTTCCTCCCTTTCCCCCGACCCCCCGCCTCCGAACGATTGACTTTCGAAAAACCCTTACGATTGACGATCGAGGTGGGGGGGGGGGGGGGNCCCCCCCCCCCCCCCTTGTACACCTATGATTAGCCTCTACTTTGGTCCCCTTCCCCCGTTCAGTGTTCCGCCTTTAACCATCGTACCGGGATCGGCTCGTATGCCAACGAGTGCCAGCTGTTCCGGAGAGAACATGCCCAGCACACGGATGGGTATGTGGAGGCGGACGACCGGTACACATTCTACTGGAAATACTGTGTGGACAGTAAGTGGGCAGGGGGGGAGGGGGGCGGATCAACCGGAAATATTGTTGGGATTTTATCGGGACGGGACCAAAACCATTTAATACCAATATCTACAGCCCAAGGTTTTTCAACCGGTGTCCATAAGTTCAAAGGAAAACAATATGAAGCGAATGATTTTCTCTTCTATCTTATATTGTCTTTTCGATGCAAGGAAAAAAAGGAAAAGTGAAAGATAACATTGACAGACACTGTAAATTCGGTCAGAGAAGGTTCGTTTGAATTCCTGATAAATCTCCATCTGTATTTATTGTGGAAATTTACTTTCAGAAATCGCTGTCATTTCAAGAACCAAAAAATGAGTTAGAACCTAAATTTAATACGGCATATAGTATCGGTTTAAAGAACATAAGCAATTTCCAGCGGACAAAACCTGCACGGGTGACTACGCTTTCACTTTCCTGTCCGATCGGTACATGCTGGCCGCAGAAGTGGTCAGGACAAAGTTCGTGCGCAGTCTGGAGGATTGTCTGGCGGAATGTTTGAACGGGGATGCGGGGGCGATGCTCTGCAGAAGTGTGTCCTTCAACAGGACGGACGGGGGTGAGTCATCGGCAGTTGGGTGGATCTGATCTGATCAATGATCTTATCGCGTTGGATATGATCTAATCGCATATGATCCAATCTTTGGATCTGGTTGATCTGATCGGGTTGGACCGATAGTTCGCGCATTTGATCCCTTATCTCCCCATCACCGCCAGGATGCCATCTTTCCGAGCAGAACCAGCTCAGCAAGCCCAGTGCCATCCGGGTGAACAGCAATCCGAACTTCCGCATTGACTACTATGAGAACAACTGCTACAACAGTGGGTTTTGGATGAACTTTACGGAATCTTTTTACAATTAAACCATTCTATGCTGCTTGACTATTTTGATGGAATAATTCCTAGATAGCTTCACCTTCACTTCCATCTGCGAACCAAACGGAATCCGAGTAAGTGTTTTGAGTCAAATATTAATACAGACATGGTTCACCATTAACTGATCGGCCATCAAAAATCGGAAACTCGGCCAAAACACAAGTTAAGCATGGAGATGTTAGTCGTTGCATTTGAATATTATACGTAAAGTCCCAGGATAGAGTTCAATTTGAACTTGAATGTACATGTATGTCTATTGGCGATCAGTCCCTCTAAAATGGCAAATATCTTACATTCAATCAATCCTTTCTCTGATCATTGCCTTCTCCGATCAGATCCGCGTCACCTCCCGCATTCCCTATACCGGTGCTCTCTACGGACTGTACGACTTCTTCTCGTGCCGAATTGAGCCCAAAGAGTCCAAGCAGTTCGAGTACCTGTTCCCCTACCCGCACTTTGCCAGGAACTGCTCGGACAGCATGCGCCAATCGGTGAGTAAAGTGTACGGGTTTGGGGCTGGAACTGGTGATGTTTGTAACTACTCCCTGTATCCAAACAAACAAACAGGGCCAGGAAATGTTGCTGGAGGTGGTGCTGTCCACGGACGGGGTGGAGCCCCTGTACTTCATCACCGCCGACGATCTGACATACCAAGCCAAATGTCCACTTCCACACCGGGGGATTGTCAAAAGGTTGTCGCATTGACTATTCTTATTATATACTGGTCGGCCCCAACAAAAGCCGAAGGAAAATGGGTATTTTACAGTATACCAAGTTGGCATTGCTGCCCACTTGGTATCGAAAGGACATTTTTTACTTCCACTATTGAATATCACTAATAAGAGGGGTTGTCGATACCGCACCACCAAACAGATTTATATGTTTTATATGTTTACTCTATGTGATTGGCGATGTTTAATCGTCCACACTTGCCCTACAAATTTCGTCCTTTCGGTTCCCATTGATCAGTTTTTCGTTCGTTTGCAATATCGTAAGTAATTTGCAAGTCATAATCTTGTAATACCGTGTACCGTACCATATATTTTTGTCCATTATCGTCCTGCCAAACTCCACCTTTCAGTCCTTCGTCCACTTCCCTCTCCCCTCCGACAAAATGGACCAATCATCTCCAATTGGTCGGTGACGAGTTGGGCGATGTGAATCTGCCGGCCAAGGAGGGTGCCTCGGTGCACTCCATCCTCCAAGCACTCGGCGCTGCTGAGGAACCATCGCTTCGGCGGAGATTCGAGTCACCTGCCAGTCGGGTTCCGGACAAATCCGGCACATCCCAGGAGAAGAACTATGCCACTCTAGTCACTGGCACTCCCCTGTTCACCAAGGACATGTTCACACTGATGCCATTGTACACCCCCGCCCCGGCACAGAAAGAAGACGCACCATCGAGTTCAAGCAGTACAACCACGACAACGGCAACGAGTAGNCTTCAAAATGGCGGAAAAGTGGATTTAGGGAAAGGGAAGCGAAAAATGGGCATGGAACCGATTTTTGATGGGGCGGACGGACAAGAAGAAGACGACGACGATGAACAGTACCGATCGACAGCTGTGACATTTCTTCAACCCCGGACAACCGAAACATCAACGCCAATTTCGGAGACAGTTCTGTCCACAGAATCCACAGCATCGAGTTCAAGCAGTACAATGAATGAGAGAAGGAAAGATTCTGAGGAAGAGAATGGGGAAAGGGTGAAGACAACCACGAAGAGATCGGTGGGGGCGAGCAGGACAGGACCAGCTGGCGACAGCAAGGAGTTCAGGTCTGTGCCGACTTGTACTTCTTTGTGCTGTCCTTCGTTCTCTTGGCACTGTTTTCTCTTTGCTTTGCTTTGGCCTTATGTTCCATTCAAATTTTATCCCAATAATGCACTTCCCCGTCCCTTCCACAGCTTCTCCACCCATTTGGCATTTCCGCCGGATGGCATTTGGATGAGCACTGGGACAAAGGATTCCCGGGAACGAGCACAAGAAGGCGACAACACAACCCGGTCCGAAACGGCAACAACGCCAACGACAACACCAATAACATCGTCCCCAACGCCACTGCCACCTTCACAAAGCACTTCTTCATCTTCGGAGTCAACGTCAACGGTGCGCAATGAATTGTGAGCCAATTTTATCTAAAAGAAATGAAAACTAGGGAAAGTTGATCATTTATATGGACTAAAAATTGCAAAATATGGACCAAATATTTTGTCTATGATCGAAAAATTTCATCCATCAATTTTGCAATAATTTTGGAGAGAATTTGGATCTTTTTCCATTTTTCCAGTGGCGGACATCCGCCTGGCTCTCCGCGTAGGGGAGGCGGACAGCAGCAGGAGAAGGTGATCTTCGACATCTTCCACAACGGGCAACCAGCCGAGGCTGTGGTGGTGGGCAGTCGCATCACCCTGGCCTTCACCCCTCACTTCGCCATTCCTCGTCAGTTTTTCCATTTTTTGCTCTAAAAAATTGACATTTTCAGCCGCCTACATGTCCATCTCCGGATGCCAAGTGGAGCCCATCGGGTCGCTCTATGAATGGGAAAAGGAACCGTTGGCCATCATCAAGGTGGGCGGAGATCAATGGAACCGATCAGAAAGGCATTTTGCCCATTGGCCAGGATGGATGCCAAGCGGACCACGTGGGCCTGGTTTGTCCGCCGCAGAAGACGGACTACGGCATCCGCGTGACTGTGGAGGCGTTCCGGTACCAAACCACCACCCAGGTGCAGTACACCTGTCTGGTCCGAGTGTGCCCGTTCACGGCTTGTCCTCAGGCAAGTTTCCCGCTATTTGGTTTCTGTGTACATCGACGGGACGGGTTTCAAATTAATCTATGGGTGTTGAACCTATGGATTTCGTTAAACTTCAAAAGATGTTGAATCTGAACAGAAATAGAGACCCTGAATTTGAATCTCGAATACACTTTCGGCCCCTTGCAGACCACTTGTCCCACGGTGGAGGGCTGTCCCGGTGATGACATTGTGTCCCGGACTCTGGGTCTGAACCGGGCCAAGCGGGACGGGGTCCCCGAGCTGAGTTTGGAGCAGATCCGGGCCGCTTTGGCCGCCAACCCGTCGCTCCAAAGGCAATTGGCGGCACTGACCTCCCAGCCACCCGCAAGTCCGCCAAGTGCCAATGCCAATACGCTCAAGCAGGCAGATGCACCCCTGGGGGGAAGTGGGCGGATGAACACGGGTCAGTCAGTCAGTCAGTCACTTATTGGACAAAATGATAAGCGATGCTTACACTGATGGGACGGAGCATTGCTAACATTGTCACAATGTGTCTCTTGCCCATAATTTGCCTGTCCCTTCCAGCCCTGCAACAACAGCTGATCATGCTCGGCGGCGATACTCTTGTCAGGCGGCGACTGGTGGTGGTGAACTCGGACGAGGAACTGCGCTATTATGTGAAGACCGGGGAAGTGCCCAGGGCGGCCGGGGCCAAGTGATGAGGCGAAGAGCAAAGCAAGAGTGAGTGTGAGTGCCATCCCGGGTCCTGACAATGGCATTCCAACTGATGAAGGGCATAGTCCGAACTCCAATGGAANGCAGATCCGGGCCGCTTTGGCCGCCAACCCGTCGCTCCAAAGGCAATTGGCGGCACTGGCGCCCCAGGCACCCGCAAGTCCGCCAAGTGCCAATGCCAATACGCTCAAGCAGGCAGATGCACCCCTGGGGGGAAGTGGGCGGATGAACACGGGTCAGTCAGTCACTTATTGGACAAAATGATAAGTGATAAAGCGACAATGCCTACACTGATGGGACGGAGCATTGCTAACATTGTTACAATGTGTCTCTTGCCCATAATTTGCCTGTCCGTTCCAGCCCTGCAACAACAGCTGATCATGCTCGGCGGCGATACTCTTGTCAGGCGGCGACTGGTGGTGGTGAACTCGGACGAGGAACTGCGCTATTATGTGAAGACCGGGGAAGTGCCCAGGGCGGCCGGGGCCAAGTGATGAGGCGAAGAGCAAAGCAAGAGTGAGTGTGAGTGCCATCCCGGGTCCTGACAATGGCATTCCAACTGATGAAGGGCATAGTCCGAACTCCAATGGAAGAAGAAAAACACAAAACATTGCCCAGGAATTTGCATTCATTCCCACCTTGATCAAAAGTTTATTTTCCGCTGAACAGGCTTTGTCCAAACTAAAGGATAACGATCAATTTGGGAACTTCCCGTCTTCTTATATATAAACTTTTGTTGACTTGTGAATTTGATTTGGACTATCCTCTTCGTCCCCCTCCCCAGAGTCATTTCTTCAGTTTGTACGCGCATCTCCATCTGTTCATATTTTCAATTTTCAATAGTAAATATGCAAAATTAATTGGATGAATAAATCATACCCTTTGTGATGCTGTAATTATGGCAAGGAACTAATACTGCATTCTACCCATGCATGGAATAAATGGCATTCGAGTCCTTTTCTAAAATTTCTGTGTATTATGCAAGTTGCTATTCTTGGATCTTGTCCGGGCAATTCCACCATATGGATCCGATCGCGATGCCCACGAATCCTTTGCCAATTCGGTCGGTCCTCCTCCTGCTGAATGGCTTTGCTCTCTCGGAGACGGAGGAATCTTCAAATTTCCCTCACCCATTAGGGTTTAAGGCAGGGCGCGGATCTGTCCTGATTTGTCAGATTTGTCCTGATTTTCGACCTCTGTCCTTATTTTGTCCTTATTTTCGAATTTTAATTGAAATTCCTATTAAAAAGTGACCAATTTTCTTAAGAAAAGAGATTTAAATTTTCAAAATTTTCTCCGGCGGCCCCTATCGGGACCGCCGCCTCCCTTCACAATGAATTTTCTCCAAAAATGTCTTAAAAATGACGAATTTTCTAAAGAAAGTTAAGTCTAAACTTTCAAAATTTCTCCGGCGGCCCCTGTCGGGACCGCCGCCTCCCTTCACAATGAATTTTCTCCAAAAATGTCTTAAAAATGACGAATTTTCTAAAGAAAGTTAAGTCTAAACTTTCAAAATTTCTCCGGCGGCCCCTGTCGGGACCGCCGCCTCCCTTCACAATGAATTTTCGGCGCTATCTGAAAGAAGGTCTATTTTGAAAACCCACTAAAAGGGTCCCCCCTTTTAAGCAAAAAAGTAAAAACTTTTTTTTTTGGTTTTTTGCAACTATTTTGCCCTAAAAGTGGTTAAAAAACAAAGAAAATGAATTTTTTTTGAGAAAAAAAGAAACTGGAGTCTTGCTCAAGTGAAGGTCAACTATGAGTTGGATTGTCCCCAGATGTACGATTTACTCATTTCTTCTTCCAAATTGTTAAAATTGATTATGGATGGCGAGAAATATGATCTTAAAAAAAAATTTAAACGGATAAATTGATTTACAATAGATTTTAAAGCTTTTTCAAAAAGTCCTGATTTTTGACCATGAAATCTGATTTTTTGAGCTGAATGTCCTGATTTTGAAAATTTTTCGATCCGCGCCCTGGTTTAAGGCTACACCATTTGTCTATGTAGACTAGGGAGAG
>LDKF01003584.1:6357-18376 GCA_001026735.1 Rotylenchulus reniformis | reverse complement strand
AACTGATCAGGATTATGACATAGCAATAAAAACATTGCTGGAAAAATATGATGACTCAAATCATATCATTAGGGAGTTGCACAGGCAACTCGTCTCGCTTAAACCATCGTCATCCTTTGAAGATGACAAGAAACTTCTACTTGATTTGCAGAGAATCACTCGTATGCTCAAAAACCATAAGCAAGATATTAATGTGCCAACTATTTGGCTTATGCTAGAGCAAAAAATTACAAAACCTGTTTTAAGGCAAATCCAAACGGAAAAAGCCGCAAAGGGTCCAACTTGGGACACGGAAAAATTCATAATCAAGTTCAAAGAAATAGTAAACATGGAAGAAGCAGTGGAAGAAATATACAATCAAGCCCATAAGCGAGAACATAAAAATTCCAGACCGGAAGAGCCAAAAGCTTCAAAGTGGCATGCCACAGTCCAAGCAACTACACAAGGTCAAACGAGACCAAAACAACCTCATACATCAGACAAATCAAATGGCGAGCAACCAAGACAAGGATTCTACCACAAAAGGCAGAACTTCTCATCAGGCAAAGGCCAACACACCACATCATCATCAGGCACCCCGAATCCATCACCCAAACCAGCAACATCAAACAAGCCGAGCCCAAAAGCCAAAGCTTGTTGGTTTTGCCGCCAGGATCATTGGAGTTCGGATTGCAAGCAGTACAAAACGGTCAAAGAGAGAACCGAAAGAGCTAAACAGCTAAAATTATGTTTGACTTGCATGGGCATAAATCATCTGGCGCGCGAATGCGCAGCCAAACAAAAAGCATGTTGGTACTGTAAAAAGTTTGGCCACAATAAAGCGCTTTGCCCTACTCAATTTGGCAAGGAGATAACTCCAAGCCCACAAACTCAGCTAACCGCAGCTCAAAATTCAGACTATGGTTATACAACAGAGGACGGAAAAGACAGCCGTACCCTTAAAAAATTGCTTCTTAGCAAATGGATTTCAGTTTTCAATCCGGAAAACCATCATAAAAGCCGTAAGGCTTTGGTGTTTTTCGATTGCGGAAGCGAGCGTTCATACATAAGCCGAAAATTGGCTAATGATTTAGGGCTTAGGGCCGATAACCCAGCAGAGGTAACTTTGACCGGTTTCGCTGGTGTAAATCTCGGCACCTATACCATGCATATGACCAAAATTGGTCTAAATACAAAGAAAGGGATCAAGCTAATCGAACCAGAGATTACTGATCAGATCCTACGAAGGATCGCATGCGTAGACTCCAAGGAGCTTAATGATTATGAAGCTAATCAAGCAAAACTCTCAATCCCAGCAGAACAATCACCACCTGAAATAATGATTGGCATTGATTATTTTGGTGATTTTGAGATTAAAACATCATATCAATTGCCTAGTGGATTCTGGATAGCCAATTCCACGGTAGGCGAAATCATATGTGGGAAAGGCCACACTGAAGCATCCGAAAATAACATAGAGCAAATTTCATCATCGACTCAGATCGAATATGAGTCAAAAATTCAGAACAATGATGAGGGATTGAACATGTTGGTGGAGAAATATTTCATGCTGGATACATCAGGTTTAGCCGACACAATGGAGCCAACCGATAAGGAACATTGGCTAGAGAGATTCCATCAGAATCTTGCATTTAATAAATCGGAAATGCGATATGAAGTATCGCTACCGTGGAACAGCTTATCAGAAGAATTAGAGACCAATTATGGTCTGGCAAGGGGTAGGCTAGAAAATGCCTTCAAGAAGATGAGCCAAAAACACATAGCAGCATGCGAAGAAATCTTCGAAAAACAGATCCAATCCGGAATCATAGAACAAGTCCCTAACCCAAAGGTTTGGACAGGTATCTTACACTATTTGCCTCATCAAATAGTGGAAAGGGCTGATCATCAGTCAACCAAAATCCGAATAGTGTACGACGGGTCAGCCCATAAAAAAGGCAAACCCTCTCTCAATCAGTGCCTGGAAAAAGGCCCCCAACTGATGAATGATCTAGTTGGTGTACTTATCCGATGCCGGATGCCAAAAATTCTGGTAAGTTCCGACTTAGAAAAGGCTTTCCATCAGATTTTGGTAAAAGAATACGATCGTGATGCATTAAGGTTCTTATGGAAGAACAAAAATGGTCGGGTCGAAACATATCGATTCCGAAGGGTGCTGTTCGGATTGAACAGCAGCCCAGCCCATTTGGCAGTTACACTAAACCGCCATTTGGAGAGCATTAAATCACCTTTAGCAAAAGAAATCAGTCGTAGTCTTTATGTGGACAATGTGTTTGTCGGCACAAATGAAAGTGGAAAAACAGAGAAATTGTGCCATGAAATGAGAGAAATTTTTGCTAGTGCAAATATGAACCTTAGAGAATTTTCGGCAAATGATCAAAAAGCAATCCAAAGTCTACCTGAAGACTGGAAAGCTGATCAAACAAAAATGAAAATCCTAGGGTTAAAATGGGACCCTAAAACTGATCAACTGGTGCTAGCACTACCAAACTTCACCAGTAAAAACATGACTAAGAGAAAAGTTCTCTCACAACTGGCCGGAATTTATGATCCCCTCGGTTTCATGGCTCCTTTATTGCTCCCCAGCAAATTGTTTCTGTCCAAGTTATGGACATTAAAATTGGATTGGGACCATGAATTTGGACAAGAATTGGAAGCGGAATGGTTAAGTCTCCATTTAGACTGGCCAGTTTCGAATATCCATATCCCTAGATGTATCTGCATAACCATTCCAGAGCGACAAGAAATACACATTTTTGCCGATGCTTCGGGCATCGCATTGGGTGTGTGTGCCTACATGAGAACGGTCGGAAAAGACCATGTAGAGTCAAATCTCATGTTTGCAAAAAGCATCATAGTCCCGACAAAAACGAAAGGATTTAAGTGTTCTATTCCAAGATTGGAATTACAGGCCTTAAAAATCGCAAGCAATATAGCAGAAAAACTCTTAACAGAGTTATCTGTAATGAAGGTTCATCTCTGGTCAGATTCAAAAGATGTTTTAGGATGGCTGAATTCAACTAAAAAACAAGATCGATTTATAGAGAATCGATTAAAAAAGATAAGGAAATTTCCAGTCGGTCACATCCCAGGAAATGAAAATCCTAGCGATGTTGCTTCTAGGGGGGCAGAAGCAAAACAATTTATGGATAATAAACTCTGGTGGCACGGACCAGAATGGCTGACTTCTAACGAAGCAAAATGGAATGTCATACAAAATGAATTCAGCCCGGATGAATATGCTAAAAAGTTGGACATCGAAAAGGAGCCAGAATTCGAAATATGTGCTATCAATCTTAACGATCCAAATCAGGATTCGTTTATTGATTTTTCTCGTTTCTCATCTTGGGACAAACTCCGAAAAGTAATGTGTCTTGTGTTAAGGGTATTCAAACGACCAACATTAACACAGGAATTTCAACCTGTTACAGGGAAATTTCGGCCAATTACGGCTGAGGAAATCGATAAAGCTGAGCAGGTCTTGATCAGACTAGCTCAGTCTAAATTTCCACCTGACACTCAATCAATCGATAATTTACAATTATATCAAGATGAGCATGGAATTCTAAGAAGTAAAGGCCGAATCCAGAAAGGAGACATAATGGAATCGGCCAAAGATCCAATTTTTCTATCGAAAAATGCAGAAGTAACCAAGCTAATCATAAGCGGTATCCATAAAACACATCATGCGGGAACCAACAATATCCTTGCAGAACTAAGGCATAAATATTGGGTTCCACAAGCAAGGAGAACAATCAAACATGTGATTAATTCAAAAAGAAGCAAACATTTTTGCTACATTTGTCATAGGTATAAAGCCAAACCTTTTGGTCGCCAAATTTTTCCACCATTACCTGGATACAGAGTAGATGGTCAAAAGGGGCGACCCTTTTTAAATGTAGGTTTGGATTATTTTGGCCCAATGATCACAAAAAGCCAGGGCAAATCGATCAAAGTCTGGGGATGTTTATTTACATGCTCAGCAACACGTGCCATCCACATTGAAATGGTACTTAGCCTAACGGCTGAGGCCTTTCTTCAAGCCCTTTCACGCTTCATTGCTAGGCGCAAAGCCCCAAAACTAATTGTCTCAGACAATGCAAAAACCTTTAAGCTCAGTGCTAAGGTTGTAGGCGAAATATGGAACCATCCCAAGTTTCATCCGTTAGGGGATCCTGAAGTTCAAAAAACATTGGCATCCAAAGGTATCCAATGGAGATTCAACATAGAAAGAGCACCCTGGACAGGAGGGTTCTTTGAAAAAATGGTGCACCTAATAAAGGAACCATTACGAAAAAGTCTTGGCAAAAGATCAACCGACATAGAAGAATTAAACACAATTCTTATAGAAATAGAGAAAATGGTCAACGACCGACCCCTCACCTTTATTCCGGATGATGAGCAAGTGGTCATATTAAGACCTATTGACTTTATAAGTCCTTATTTGGACTCAGAAATAACAGAAATTTGGTCAGGGGAGGAGCTGGACCCTAAAGATCCAGAATTTACTCACAATCCCAATTCTAAACAGGCACTCATAGCCAAATTTAAAAAAGCAAGAGAAGTTGCAAACCGATTTTGGCAAATTTGGCAAAATAATTATTTAGTTGCCTTAAGAGAGAAGCAAAGAGGAATTAAGGATAAGGGCAAATCTCCATCCGTTGGAGACATTGTCATAATCCATGACGAGACGCCAAGAAATTTGTGGAAGTTAGGCAGAATAAAGAAATTGATCCAAGGCCAGGATGGGATAGTAAGATCAGCGGTAGTATCCTTAGGAGGGAGGAAGGAGATGAAAAGGCCAATAATTAAGCTCTATCCATTGGAAGTGGAGCCAATCAATTTTCAAAAAATTGATCCTAAATCCATTCCAGAAATGAACAACGAATTCGATGGCATCACCTTGGACTTCGACGAAGATGAAGAACAACGTACACACTCTCGCCATAGCAACAACGAGGGAATGGTCGAGCTCGGAAAGAGCTTCGTGGCCGAAGAACATTCATCCGAACCTCCGCAAAAGGATGGCACTGACCTAACGTCCGAAAGGACCAAGGCCAACCATGCCTGGGAGAAGGCCGCTGACATCATGGAAGGATATGGCTACCAAGGAGGTCAAAGGCAAAAACCAAAATGGGTCGTGAACAGCCGACGAGAAGAATTCAAAGAGTGGAATGGGACCAATCCATCTCGTGACAACCCGGCAAGACAACGAATGAATCCTCGTCCATATCGTCCACACACGGCTAAACGGAGATATTCGCCAGAAACTGGGAACATTGCGAAAGCCAAAAAACAACGCAAGGAAAACGTTGTGGCGCAAACAACAACGACATCTCACAAGCCGGTACCAGTGCCTGACGACGGCATCATTCTTTTATCGACCTGGTCTCTGAATGCCCGGTGTAACCATCCAGAGTGCACGCTTGCGACAACTAGAATGATGGATGAGCAAAATCCAGAGCTGATTCTCCCGTCACTCTTCCATGTAATACTAGCTCAAATTCTACTCCAATACGGTCGCTACATGGCTACAATTGTTCAAGTCGTAACCGACATGAGCAAGATGGTGAACATCAAGGACATGCTGAACATGGTCCGGGCGAAAAAACCGGAGATAGGGTACAGATATCGCCGAGGAAAGAAGTTCGTGAACGGTGTTCCCAACGAATCGACGTGGAAAATACAACACGGAAGAGGGATTAAAGGAGATCTGTGGTGGAGAAGCCAAGACATCCAGAAAAGTGTCGAGCTGTGGATCAACAGCTGTGTCCACGCTTCAGATGAATGGAAAATTGCAGCTGAAAGCGAAGCAGCAATGGCAATTCCGAGTGTGCCCATGAACGGCTGGGATCCAGAAAATGCATCACTGATTCGGCAAATGTTGGACGACATTGAATTTTGTCTTCTTCGAATGGCATATCCACCAGAACGACAAATTGTAACTACGAAGATTGCAGTAATCGCCGATGATGAGACTGCTGCATTGGCGATTCCATTCAACGGCTTTGTAGCAGGAATAAACAACATTTACTCCACCAAAAATGAGGTGGTGATCATCTCTCTAGGCAGCAAAGCGGCAAAAGAAGAACAGAATTGGGAACAGTTCATGGACTATCTAAAACCTCTGATCCAACGTCTGGTAAAGACTGATCGGAGATTTTTGGTACTCCCACCGCCACCTGTGAAAAGCTACTTGGAATCATGGTTCGACCTTCAATTCGGATTCAAACAACATTTAACAATTCATGGCCAAGGACAACTAGTGAAAATAAATTGGGAAGATGAAGATACGAACGACGACGGCTTCTTGACTGATGCAGGAGTCAAAAAAGCACTTCATCTCATCAATCCCTTGCTGAAAGCAGAACCAGTTGCAACAACAAGTGCAACACGCCCTGATTTGGAGTCGAGACTGGAGAAGCTGATGCCATTTCACCCAAAGAGACAACAGTCATTGTCAATGCCCAGTCCCAAAAGACCGGCATATGAAATGACCACAAAACCACCAGCTGGATCAGAAATCAAACAGACCAGCGTTGTGGCGAGCATCATGGAAACGCGAAGGTTCTTCACTGACTCGATACCAATTCACAAAAATTGGAAAGAAGACACTGAGTTGATCATACAGCAGTGGAAGCCTTCGGAAGAAGAAGAGATGAAGAAAGAAGCAGCATGCAGTGCCCTGAGTCGATTGCTGAAAGAAAAATGGGGCGAGGTTTGCATGGTCGGCTCGACGAAGTCCGGAACAGCGCTCAGAGGGAGCGACTTAGATCTAGTCGTGATCCCGGGATTCACCAGCCAGGAGTTACCAGAGGAACAGAAGCCAAGAGAGATCAAACTGATGTGCGGCGAAATCCGTTGGAGAAAAGAACGAAAACCTGATGGAGTTTTCGCACATGTGTTGCCCACGAAATTCTGCGTTCCCGTAATCAACACACGCGTTCCAGTAGCGAAAATGGAGACAACATCCGGCATAAAGATTGATCTGTCGATGGATAATCGAGAATCCATTAGAAACAGTGATTGGCTCAATGAAATGTGCAAGAACGACCGGTTCAAAATGCTCTACCTTCTCGTCAAAATATGGTCCCGAAACAACGGGATCGCAGATGCTGCCCGTGGTGGCCTGAATAGTTTTTGTTGGGCGATCATGACAGAGCATTTCCTTCAACAACGACGGCAGATTTCAAAGAGGGACGACGAAAACAGAGATTTGCCTCGATTTCTGGAGTATTTTGATAGCTTCTCATTCTCCAGCAATAGAATCAGCATCAACGGAAGTACCAAAAAGTACTGCTCATCGCCTGTTTTTATTGAGGACCCGAACAATTCCGAAAAGAATTGCGCGGCAAAGAGAGATGTGACAACCGTGTCCAAGATCGTCCAGAGATTCAGACAATGCAGGGATAACGCGATCGAAGTAGGGACCATATCTGTTTCAACACTGGGACTACCAAGAAAACAACCTTTGGTGGCACCATCTTCATCAAACATGGACACTGGACTGCAAAGCTCCAACATGTCCATGGTACAACAACAACAACAACAACCAAAGAAGTCAAAAAATATCGCATCCGTAGAAACGGAAGATTCAGAGCTCGAGGACGACATACTATGGACCAGAAGGGACGATGATGGAGAGTACGTCGTCGTACACGATCCAGATGAGGATACGTTTGACATCCAAAGGCAAGAATCAGGCTCGAGTCTTAACAGACTAAAAGCCAGTAAATGTTTGACTTTAATGGCTGTTTTAGGCTTGATAAGCCTGGTACCAGTCGTCATGGGACAACGGGCAATGATTTGCAATTTTGCAGCGAAGGCCCGGCACATAGAAATCACGCAGGGATTTGGGTGCGCGGATCTTATGGCGCGAAGCCGAAAGGCTGCCATAGACGTGTATCGCCCCACCACTGAGGTTAAACAAATTAAATCAGCTTACTGTCACATCATAGGTCAAAACATTCAATATTGGGAAAATTTGATAGCAGAAGAGCGTAATACAACCACTCACAGGTCAATCCCAACTACTCGTGATGAGTGTGTACGGATGTGGCTCAGAAAAGAGTGCACATTTGGTAAATTAGTCAATAAGGGAGGAAGTTGGAGGACCGAACAACCATGGCAACCGCCAGTAGAATACAGCTATTTCAAAACAAAATCGTCCGAAAGGACTAATTGTTTTTTGTCCGAAAGCATCATCTATTATGATGGCAAAGAAAAATCGCTCCATTCGCCTTTAGGCGACGTAACAAATTGTAAAATAAGCGATGAATGGTGCGTCATGACGGACGGCGCCGTTTTAGTATGGATAACACCTCCAAATACGGAGTGTCAGTATGAATTGATCGAAAATTGGGAAGGAGAATATCATACGTTAGATAAGGTATGGACAAAGGATGAAATAGCCCTTTCCTTTACGAAAGCACGAAAAATTGCAGATTGTTCTAAGCGCATCCTAGTCATAACTGACCAAGGATTGGCGGTAGAATACGAATCTTACAAAAGTATGCTAAATTCGGATCCAATACCCAAAGTAAGGAGACAAATGGTCTCTGGTTCTCCGTTCAGACCCCGAATAACGATCAATTCATCACAGCCCCAAGTTTTGCGGCTTAGCAAACAGGGCAGGAGATTGACCGATCCTTTAATGGAGGCGCCTGAATTGACCCCTCCAGAGCAAATGTATGATATACCCAACAGCCAAGAAACCGAAGATTTAATTGATAGAGTAAAAAGAGACGTGGTGCACACAGAACAGTTGGCTAGCGAGCTAACTGCTAGCCAAATTAGTACAATTGGAAAAATAAAAATTGCGGTATGCTGGCTAATGCAGCAAAGCACAGGTAGCACAATTCTAGGGGCAGGCGACCCTACAATAACGGCACGTGCCGTTTTGAATGAGCATTTCCTGAAAGCTCAATGGGTAGGAACTTCCGAAAGGAAGATCCTAAAAATTTGGCAGTGTTTACCAATAAGCAGTGAAACCTTTCATTTCATAGGCACAGAAGCCTCACACTGCACAAAAGAATTACCAATCAACCTCACATTGCCAGATAGGACAACTAAGGCTTTCCTGGATCCAGAGACCTTGATCATAACTGATTTGGCCTCAAATGCATCTTGCAGTATATTCCAAGAACAATCACTTCTACTTGAAGGAAAGATCTGGAATGTTAACCAGATCGCTGGCAAATATACTTGGGTTGAGGAATCAGATGTGACCAAAATCCCTTTTGGCGTCCAAGCAAACGGAAAGTCCATCCCGACTTTAGACCCACTAATATTTCATAATCTCGCGTTATTTAATGATACCGACCCATCTATAACGGCATTGGCAATGTTCCAAGCCTTTCGGCTAGGAAGACAATTAACAGAAGAATCACATGAACCTGTAAGACACCAGGGCATATGGTCATCATTACCATCCCTGCCTGGATGGTCAATCACCGGATACTTAGGCTGGGAATTAGCCTATAAGATTGCAGCAATATATGTCATTGGAAAAATAAGCTTATTCATAGCTGAGAAATATTTAAAGCATCAATTGAAGAAATGGGGAATAAGTCTACAATTCCCTCTTTTCCAAGGTCTAGAGCGCCAAACCCCGACCAGAGCATCGACAGCCGTGGCCCCATTCCAGAAAGTGCGTTACCAGCGAGCGGCAGCAACTCCAAAGGTTCAGCGAGCGGTCCGAAGGGCGATGTCCGAAGCCACCCTCGAGCTTGAGATGGCCCGAATCGAACTTGATCAGGATGAACTTCTGGGATGAGCCAGTTCCTTTTGCGTCGGGAGAGTGTTGCAAGCGCAACAAATGAATCCAGAAAGATCAATGATCTTCTCCTCTGTTTA
The DNA here is from genome assembly GCA_001026735.1 of Rotylenchulus reniformis. NCBI lineage: Eukaryota > Metazoa > Nematoda > Chromadorea > Rhabditida > Hoplolaimidae > Rotylenchulus > Rotylenchulus reniformis. The sequence goes on along the minus strand of LDKF01003584.1, from coordinate 8,521 downwards.
ATTAGACAGTCGGATTCCCTCTCCTTTCCCTCTCCTCGGTTGTTCCCTTCCCCCTCCCACGCATTTTTACCACATCCGCTCTGATCGACCATCCCCCTCGTCTTTGTCACACATCCGCCCTGATCGCCCATTCCTCTCTTCTTTTCATCCCCACTTGTTTTTCACCCTCGGGCTATTTTGGTCACACGCACACACATTGTTCGCCGAATGATCATAACAAACCAATCTATCTCCTATCCACCCCCGACCAATTTGTCCTCCGTCCCAACCACCGACTGTCACCAACCACAATATAAAAGCCCTCAGGGGTTCATGGTTTCTTGTTCACTCTTTTGCTCGCACACATCATCATCATCATCATCTTCATCAGCCAAACTTGTTCTCCCCATCCCCCATTTTTTCACCATATTTATTTGTTTGGGTTATTGGTAATAAATTTTTGTTGTTGGGCGCAACAAAATTGGGGGGCAATCTGGGAACTTATAATTCCCTTAATTCCTAACGGACTAAATTGCCTAAATTTCCAGCAATTTGTCTCATCAGATTTCGAATCGTTCTTCATTGGCTCTTCATTTTTTTCGCCTCAACTGATCGCTCTTAAAGTCTTAACAGACTAAAGAGCTTTCTGGTCTTCAAACTCCGACCTTCTTCAATCGGCCTTTCATCACTCTTAAAGTCTTAACAGACTAAAGAGTACCTCCTGCACAGCCAGAGCGTGACACAGGATCATCATAAAGGTACTCTTAAGTCAGGGCCACCCCTTTTAAGTTAGGGCTATTCACTCCTTCCTTCCGGGGCTAAACTACTCCCGTTCGGACGGTATTTAATCCCGCAATAGCCCATTTTTCGGATCAGAAAATCTCCAAAATTTTAACTTCTAACATAAAATGGCGCGTGTAATCAAACATAATCTCACCATCGAATTAGATTTATTGGATGATCTAATAGTCCAGGTTCACGAAGAATCATCTGGGGACATGACTATTATTGAGTTAGAAAACCGTGCTAAAATGGTCATGAAAGACCTAGAACGTACAAATCAATGTGTCGATCAAATAAAACAGATGACAGAAAATTGGTCAAAATTAATAAATAAAATGTCCGGACAGGACCAAGATAAAGCACAAACAGAGTACGAACAATTTGTCGATTCAACTAGCCTAACGGCCAAATTGAAGCGAGTTGGTCCCCGGGTTAGGGCACTCAAAAATATTTACAATAATCTGGTCACAGCAAAAAATGCTTTAGAGCAACATTTGGCTTCACAGCAGCCAGCTCAGGTGGGAGGGCCCAGTGGCACAGGAAATCTCACCCAAAATCAGACTGGTCAAATTCAATACAAAGTTGAAGTGAGCAAAATAAAGCCTCCAATATTCTTTGGAAGCAAGACGGAATGGGCCCAGTGGTGGCCATTGTTTAATTTAACCATCCATAATGATAATAGTAAGCCAAAGTTCATAAAAATGGCTGAACTCACTTCACTCCTTAAGGGTGAAGCCAAGGATGTGATTACCGGTCTACAATTAACTGATCAGGATTATGACATAGCAATAAAAACATTGCTGGAAAAATATGATGACTCAAATCATATCATTAGGGAGTTGCACAGGCAACTCGTCTCGCTTAAACCATCGTCATCCTTTGAAGATGACAAGAAACTTCTACTTGATTTGCAGAGAATCACTCGTATGCTCAAAAACCATAAGCAAGATATTAATGTGCCAACTATTTGGCTTATGCTAGAGCAAAAAATTACAAAACCTGTTTTAAGGCAAATCCAAACGGAAAAAGCCGCAAAGGGTCCAACTTGGGACACGGAAAAATTCATAATCAAGTTCAAAGAAATAGTAAACATGGAAGAAGCAGTGGAAGAAATATACAATCAAGCCCATAAGCGAGAACATAAAAATTCCAGACCGGAAGAGCCAAAAGCTTCAAAGTGGCATGCCACAGTCCAAGCAACTACACAAGGTCAAACGAGACCAAAACAACCTCATACATCAGACAAATCAAATGGCGAGCAACCAAGACAAGGATTCTACCACAAAAGGCAGAACTTCTCATCAGGCAAAGGCCAACACACCACATCATCATCAGGCACCCCGAATCCATCACCCAAACCAGCAACATCAAACAAGCCGAGCCCAAAAGCCAAAGCTTGTTG
>LDKF01003579.1:0-10885 GCA_001026735.1 Rotylenchulus reniformis | reverse complement strand
GGATCATCAACTCAAAATGCACCCCTTTAAATGTAGCATTTTTACCAAAAAAAAAATGAAAAATTGTGAACAATTTATCAATTTTCTTAAAAAATAAGTAGATTTTTCAAATTTTATTTTAAGGAATGATGAAGAGAATGCGAAAAATTTGTTTCTGCACCGCAATATTAAAAAAAATTTAATTTTTGAGCAGAGAAAATTTTTAATTTTTTTTGAAAATACCATTACATCTGCCGCTTGCCACCAAATACCGCTGTTTTGGTCAATATAACCGGTGCTAGGTCGTTTAAAAAAAAGAATAGCATTTGCAAAAATAATATAATATCTCCGATGAAAAAATTACACCTGAGAAAAATACCATCCAAAATTTTTTAAAATTCTTAAATCAATAAAAAAATATAATTAACAAGCTGAAAAAATTGCAAAACTAAAAAGAGGAAATTAACTTTTATGAAATTATTTTATATTACTTTTCTTTTAAAATTAAAGAAAAAAACTTTATATTTTTTCTTAATTATATAGTTATTTCCACACTTTTTATTTACATATAAATGCAAATTTTTCCTTTCCAGCTATCAATTAGTTTTTTTTTTGAATAGTTATTTTTCCCAAGTATATTGTTAAATTGTGCAAATGCTAGTAATCCATTTGCACTTTTTGGCAAACGACTCAGCACGGATATAATATACTACCGTATCGTTTGTGTTTTACCGCTTACCGTCTGCCGCTTTTTTAATTCAATTTTCAACACCCCTGCGATGTACCTGCAAAAGTAAAGTACCGGTGCGTTGATGACGCAGACAAAGATCATAAATTGGATAAATGCACGTCTGAGCAGATATTGGACCTGGGGATCCGAACTGGCTCGGGGCGTCACGAACAGAACGCCAATTTCACCGATGAAATTGCAAAAGAAAATGACGCAGACGATGACCATGATGGACTTGGAAATGCGTCGGGTTTGTTCTCGCTGACACTTGGAATTGCCAGCATTACGCTTGATTACTAAAAATATTACTAGGCCATACCGAAATTGATGGAAAATGAAAAAAAAAATCTGTAAACTTGGAGAATCGGAATCTTCTGTCAAAATGTTTCATAAGATTCATGTCGAATAAAAAAAAATTAAAAAAATGAATTTCACTAGATTGATATGTGAAAATAATGAGTGAAAAAAATTGCACTGTTAAAAAATATTTCTAGGATAAAATTATTTTTAGTTTTTTCCAATTTCATTATTGTGTGTTGATATGCGATAAAAATGGATGTTAAAGGATTATAATTAATTGAATTACTAAAATATTATAAATTATATTATGTGAACTCGAGTTAAATGGTGCCGTACTATATTTTGACGCCAGATTCGAATTCACCGACTTAGGACGACCAAATTTTTTCCAATTTCGGTGTGGGTGGGCAATAAAAAAATTTTATTGGCTAACTTAAAGGTTTATTTAGATAAATGTTCCTAATAATAAAATTTTAAGACTGAATAGAAATAAGAAAAAAAACCTCTAAGAATGATTAAGATGACACTGTAGATGATCAACGTAGCGGTACTTTCCGTTAGAAAAATAACAAATGATGTAGCCATTACGCCATTGGCACCGCCCAGATCACCCAAGTTACATACACCGAACTTTAACAAAATAAAAAAATATTTCAAATTTCAGCAATTATGAACATACATTTCCGGATGCTGTAACCAATATGAGTAGTGCATATTTAACACGTAACCGAAAAATGCCAACGGAATACAATTCAACAATGCGACATATTTCCCGATGTTGTGCAGAATAAAGTGTTGATATCTAAATAAAGAAGTGTAAAGGAGTACATAATTTTCAATGTATAATTTTATGTGTTTAAAAAATTTTACCCCAAAAACACACATACACACATTTAAAATCAAAATAGTGAATGTTAGAATTCATATTGGTATTGGTATTCGTAAAAATGAAGTACATTTAGATATTCTCTTTTTGAGCGTATATCCTATAAATAGAAAAAACTGAATAAAATTACATTATCGGAAAGATGATGGCAAAAAGGCGATCCAAGCTGATGAACAAGATGTTTGTCATGGAAAAAACTGTCCTGGTAGTTGAGCTAATAAACAGGTAAAAAACGAGATTCGGTGGTCCAAAATTGTCAGAATAACGGGCAAAAAGGAGATGGATGCGATTCCAGCATCGGAGAGGCAGCAAATTGATAGAAACAGGCCGTAGCTGGTCCGGAGTGATCTGTATAAAAGAATAAATTTATATGAAGTGATGCCCTTCCTCATTGTCTTTATTAGTCAGAAATCATTTTCAAAAATTTGATGATTTTTAAAATAGTATTCACATTTTTTAAATTTTTATAAGCCTCACCATATACAAACAAAATGAGATTTTCAAAAAAATTAATGCCTATCATTAGATATAAAATTTATATACAGAGATGGTTAAGAAAAAATTAACAAAAATAAATATATTTCCTAAATTTTTAAGAAGATAAGAAATTATCCTAAATTTTTTTTGTTAAATTTTAACCTTTTTCTATATAAAATCTCTGTATCTTCAAAAACGTGTGAAAATATTGAAAGATTTATTCTATATATTTCTTACAATAATTATTTTCTAGCTAATTAAGCAAATTAAATATAAAACTTACTTTTTATGCAGAATTACGTAGACAAGTGAAAAGTTGAAAACGATGTTACATATTGAAGTTGATAATTGGACTATTTCTATCAAAATTTGGTATACAAAAAATTGTTCTGTTGCAATATTATTTGTTGATGAATTCATTTAAATTAAGTTAAAAAGCTTAAATAAATTTTTTATAATTTTATTCATAATGAATAAAATGTTACCTGTTTATAATGATATTTTATCTGTTTTTCTCTGATTTTTAACATTTTTAATTTTTTATCTCTTTTGTTTTGTTAAAAAGATATTTTTTTGAAGGAAATCGAAAAAAGTTTAAAACTATTCACCCAACCATAATATCTCCTAAATGTCCTAATTACTATTTGCCAAAAAAATGTCCTAATTTTTTATAAATTTTTAAAAGTAAGCTTATTTAATCGACACGGATGAGATGCATTAAAACAAGGCTTTATAGTTACATCGATATGTTTAAATAAATTATTGTAAAAAATTTCCCTAACTTTTTTAACCTCAAATTCTATTAATATAAGAAAATTATTTTAAGTAATACAATTTGAAAAGTTTTTTTCGATATACTGTGTGATAATATAATGTCATTTAAAATGATGTATATTAAAGCAAAGTCTTAAAGTGATATTAAAATAAAACTCATAAAACCATTTATTGTAGCCCTTTGCTAAAAATAATTATTATTTCTGGTATTTTTCCGCAATGTTTGTCACATTTTTGGCATTTAGCTCTACTAAATGAATTAGTTATGCTCATTAGATGCTCATTAGGATATTATGGTTGGGTGAATAAAAGGTTATAAATTAAACAAAAACATGAGTGATTTCCTCTCTGATGAAAGGACTACCTATTTGTCAAAAAAATTAATATTTTACTTCCTCTTTACATAAATAAAAAAAGCTACATATCAATCTGGAAGTTAAAAATATTTATTTTAATTTAATAATTTATTTATTGGAATTTTGAACCAACCTTTTTAGACTTTTAAAATTATAATTTCTTTCAAGTTCAATCAATTGGCCAAATATATAATAGAAGATAAATTTTAAAAAACTATTAGGGTACAAGAAAAAACCTAAATAAAAATAATTACTTGATAGAAATGTACTTTTTGATGATTTTTTGAAAGGAATTTTTGTTTTCTATTACGGTAATCCGTTAGAAAACACCGTATATAACAAAGTACGAAAAAAATTTTTAAATGCCATTTGTTAATAAGTCGCCATCATGGGCTCTACCAAATTTCGCCTAGTCAGCAAAAGAGCATTATAAATTATTTTTAATATTTTCAACCAAACAATTCATATAGCATAAATTTATTTTGTGTAAACATTCACAGGGAGCCGCCATTTGACAAATTTGCTTTCTTAAATTCAATATTTATTATTATTTAAAGAATAAACGATAAAAATGATGATTATAAATCAGCAAATAAAATATTGTGAATTTTTAAACTAAAATAAAAATAAAGTTATTGTTGACAAAATAGGAATATATGTATATAAAACAAATCAAATAATTCTAATCCATAGTTAGAAGTGAAAAATTATTTCGCCAAAGTTGAAGTACAAAGTTGTGCCATCGGGACAACAATGTTGTTATTGGCCGGTGAAAATTTGTTGCTTAACCATCGAACTGCGCGAAATTCCTTGTTCATCAGTGCACGATATTCGGTGCTGAAATTCATTTTTAGGGGAGGAGAAAAATATGTTTGTTTAATTTAATCGGATGAAAAATCGGTACTTGTCGGATTTGTGTCCCAAATTGATCCTCTCCCCAAAATTTTCTCTTTTTTTGTTGAAAAGTAAATAATTTTTAACGCTGAATCAGATTCTGACGATCATTTTGACGTAATGCGTCCAATGACGTCACTTTTTTGACGTTGAAGTTAAAATCGTTTTTTGATGAGTTTACTAAAAATTTTGACGTCAGCGTCAAAAATGTGACGTCATATCACGCGTTACGTCAAAGTGGATGTCAGAATCGGAATCAGCATACAAAATTACCCATGGGATGTCATTTTTTCATAAATATATTTTTTCAAAATTTTGTGGGTCAAATTTGAGACACAAATCCGACAAGTGCCAAAAAATCATTAAATAAAGCTTTATTTTTATAAAAGTGATCATTTATAAATTTAAAAAAACTGTATTCTTATTAGATGTTTTACTAGGTATGAAAGTGAATATTAAAACTTTGAAAAAATGATAAGCTAGAATGGACATTATTTATAATTATATGAATAAAAAAATTATTCGGATGCATTTAACAACTATATATGCTATCATTTATAAATAGACATTTTATTAGTAGGGTCCAATAAGGTGTGAAATCTGTTGTGTATTTATGTGTATCCATTTAGTCTATCTCGAAAAATAACGGATTTTTTCTAGCCAAAAGAATCCGAGATGGTCATTTGGAAACTGTTGACAAGAACATCTAGGCATGAAATTTCTGCATAATTTTGCATTTTGAAGATTCGAACTAGCTTGGTTTAAAAATGAAATATCTGTCCATATGAGATTTATTTAACCTTTTATTTATATTATACCTGCAGAAATAGAGCACCGGCGCGTTGATGACGCCGATGAAGATCATAGGCTGGATAAATGCCCGCCTGAGCAGATATTGGACCTGTGAGGGTATTGTGTAGTTATACTATTATTAATCATCTAGTCGTAATTATTATTATAATAATTTTTATATTTACAATTTCGTAAGACCAACCTGGGGATCCGCACTGACTCGGGGCGTCACAACCAGAACGCCAATCTCGCAGATGAAGGTGGAAAAGAAAATGACGCAGACAATGACCATGATGGACTTGGAGATGCGCCGGGTCTGTTCTCGCTGAGACTCGGCGTTGCCGGCATTGCGTTTAGTTACTAAATTTTAATAATAAAAATAGTTCACCAACTTTATCTATATAGAAAATATATATTTATTTTTAACTTTATTTTATTGGTTTATTCGATTAGAAAAATCCTGAGTTAGTGTCAAAAAGTTCGTTAACGTCAATTGAAAAATGGATGATAGATGATTGATGATTTTTTTTATTTTTTCTATGCAATAATAAAGTTTTATTTTTAAAATTTATAGCTACTAATATGAGATATTGAAACTGATAAGCTGTGACAAACTTTTAAGTTCCTTAAATTTTTTAAAGAAAGTGTCGGTACTGAGATGGCATGTGTACATTCTACTCGGCCACCACGAGGGCATTCTATGTCTTCAAGAACACTGACCCAGATCAAAGTTTTCGATTGATCGCTACACTATGGTTATTAAATTACTAAAAATATTTCAGAAAAACCTCTAAGAATCACTAGGATGACGCTGTAGATGATCAACGTAGCGCTACTCTCAATTAGAAAAATAACAAAATTGGTAGCCATTGCGCCATTGCCACCACCCAGATCAGCAAGGTTACAGTATATCGAACTTTAACAAAAGTTAAAATTTATAATTTTAATAATTGCGAAATTACATTTCCGGATGTTGTAGACCGTATGAATATTGGACATAAAAAAAGTAACAAACATATACTAATGGTGGACAATTCAACAATACAACGTATTTGACGGTATTACGCAAAATCAAATGTTGATATCTAAACCAGAAATCATTTTGTAATAACCGTTATTATTGTTTACTAATAAATTATGAGTTCGGATTCCAACAAATTCTTGAAATAACCTCGTCCCGTTTATAATTAATGACAAAAAATATAATTATTTGTTCCAAAAATTACAAAGAGATCGGTATCATCTTTCGATATAAAAATTTATGATTGATTGAACCCATAATATAGTAGAATATCTTGTAAAACTTACATTATCGGAAAGATGATGGCAAACAGGCGATCCATGCTAATGAACATGATGTTCGTAATCGAAAGAATGACCCCAAATTGCGCTGGTAGTTGGGCCATTAAACAGGCGATAAACGAGATTCGATGGTCCAAAAGTGTCAGAATAACGGGCAAAAAGGAGATGGATGCTGTGCCAGCATCTGAAAGGCAGCAAACTGCCAAAAGCAGGCCGTAGCTGGTCCGGAAAGGTCTGTAAATTTATTTTATCCTTTTTATCGTCAATATTATTTTAACTCTGTATTTATTTTTAAATAATTATTGTTATTTTTCTATTTTAATTTTACACAACCTCAAATTTCAAATGCTAAATAATCAGCTTTATTTGATGGAGATGTGGGTTCTCCCTCAAATCCTTATCGTAAAAAATTATATACCCCTAAAATATGTGGCCAAGACTAAAATCAACCATAAAAAATGGGAAAAATTGTGAATTTATTCAATATAAATATAATTATTTTCTAAATTACTAATTAAACTAACTTACTTGTTACGTAGAATTACATAAATCAGTGCAAAGTTGAAAGGGATGATTAAAATTGAGGTTGATAACTGGACCATTTCTATCAAAATTTGGTATGCAAAGAATTGATCTTTTGCAATAGAATTTGTCGTTGAATTCATTAGATCTTTTCAAAACGCTAAATTAAAAAAATTGTTAGTAAATAATTTTGATGTGTTAAAAAAACAAAAAATTATCATTCAGGTTAATCTTTTTTGCATTTTAGTAGCTGACTTTGGAGAATTCAAAATTTTAAGAAAACACGTACCCGTGTCACGTACCAGTAGTCAGAGGGTACATTGTATAACCTAGTCATACAAAAGTTTGAAAAATGCGGTATGTGAGTTAGTAAGTGTCGTCAAAAATACAAGTAAAACGCATAACCTTCTTCATGAAGTTCGTGTGCGAACTACGGTACTTGTTTGAGCTCTATTTAGAACCATCTATTGACACCAAATCGTCCTTCTCTGCTGTTATTAAATTCATTTATGACAATTTTTCTATCGTCCATACTGTATATTGCATATAACATCCTTTACCGTCACAGAAATTCAATATCGACATTGTTATTGAGTAGAGTTCAAACACGAACCGAAGTTCGCGAGATCGTTGTTCGTTTTCTGGGGTTTTCCTGATATAAACGAAAAAAAACGAACACAAATTTTCACGAAATTTAGTCTCGTGTCTTCTTGAAAATGGGGTACCCTTTTAGTTCTGAGTTCGTGGTCCTGATTCGTGTTTTTCCAAAAATGTTAAACTCCATTTTTTAGGGCCCCACATTGATATACCTACAGATTGTTGACAATCTAGCATACCTTACGTCGTAATGTTAACCTTTTATTCGCCCGTCACCTAATGATCCTGTAATGAGGAGGATACAAAAAATTTATATACCAACAGTAGAGCAGAGCCAATAGGGTAGAGTAGATAGTACAGTACTGTAAACTAAAGGTAGCAGCGCAAAAATATGTCAATCATAGCGGAAAATTAATGGCAGTAAATTTTCAGTTATTTTCTTAAAAAGATATTCAACCAACCATAAAAGCCTAATGAGTTTATCATAGGAATAAAAATTTTAAATTTTTTTTATTCCACTCTATTTAACGTCATTACGCAGCTTAATCAGTACATCATTAAGATGATGCTGTATACTTTCTATTAAAAATACAAAATGGTAAAAAAATATACATATCTCAATAATATAATTATTATTAATCCTAGACGGCGTGCCGACTTTTGCAGACGAGACTTTTGCAGACCCGTCTTTTGCAGACGACATTTGCAGACCCGTCTTTTGCAGACCCGACTTTTGCAGACGACTTTTGCAGACGACATTTGCAGACCCGATTTTGCAGATCACTGTTTTTGTATAATACGTCATAACTATCGACAGGTTATACCGGTTATTTGCAATTTTGTCTGCATGTGCAAAAAGAACATAGGGTAGTATACAGCCCAAGGCTTTCCAACCGGTGTCAATAAGTCCAAAGGAATATTATATGAAGCGAATGATTTTCTCTTCTATCTCATATTGTCTTTTCGCAGCGAGGAAAAAAAGGAAAAGTGAGAGATTATATTGACAGACACTGTAAATTCGGTCAGAGAGGTTCCTATGGACACCGATAAAAATTCCTCGATCCGTATGTGCAAAAGCGTTTTTTTTCATTTAGTTCATTTACTTTTTTTATATGCGATTTATTAGTCTGGAAAAAGTCTACAAAAGTCGTCTGCAAATGTCGGGTCTGCAAAAGTCGGGTCTGCAAATGTCGTCTGCAAATGTCGGGTCTGCAAAAGTCGGATCTGCAAAAGTCGTACCACGTCCTAGACTGATCTTATGTTTTGTAGCTGTTTTCTAAAAAATACCATTTTTGGTTTACATTTTCCGCTATGATTGGCATATCTTTATGCATGTTGCTCGGCATATAAAATTTTGTATCCTCATTACATGATCATTAAGATATATATAGTTGGGTGAATAAAAAGTTAAATTAAAAAATAATAATTGCTTAACTTCCTCTTTAAAAGTAAAGAATATTTTAATTTCAAAAAGATGTATCGTGGTAGACGATAATTTTATAATAACAAAGACAAATTTTTTTTTTTAGCGATCCAATTTAAGTTATCATTGGCCAAATAACTAAATAAATAGAAGAAAAATTTTCATTATTTTTCAACAAATTTATTGGAATTTAATAAGCTACCATTTTGTTAAATGGTACTTATATTTATTTAAAGCTTATTAGGCCAAAATCATTTTATAAGTTGCCTAATAAAATTTGGCATTAGATGGTAAAAAACTAAAAAATATATAAAAAAGTCACCAATTTTCTTTAACATAAGATGACTGCACCATTAATTTTTTCCATCTGAAATAAATGTTTATTTCTAAATTGATAAATTTAAATGATGACCATATATGGAAAAAAAATTATGAAAAAAATCAAATTAAAATATTACACCGATCAATTTAAAATGAAAAAGGTTATGAAAAAGGGACAACAACATTATTATTAGCTAGCATAATTGGTGAAAATTTGTCATTTAACCATCGAACAATGCGGAAATCTTTCTTCATCAATTCCCGAAAATCCTTGCTGAATGAAAAAAATAATTTTAAATATGTTTTGGAAACCGTATTAAAGCCATGAATCTGCAGCCAAATATGACAAAAGGTTAGGAAACAGAAAAGACATGTTTCCAAAAAGCATCTTTTAAATAATGACAAAATAATAAATATATTATAAAAAATAATTTATACGCAAAAAGTTCGGATTTTGATTATTTATATTGAAAACCTTTTTCATTATGCAATAATGTAGTATTTATGTATTATATTATTGCGTCATTTGCATTCAAAAAATCTATGTTATTTATTATTTTTCATTCGTAACTCGTAAAATATTTTCATAATCTTAATTACCTTTGTGCAGCCCCTGATATCTATTCTTTTATTAATTATTACATTCATCTTCCAATTACAATTAAATCATATTTGGATCTAATGTCTCTACAGAAAATGATGTGTTTATACTAAAGATCCTGATCCATTTTTAACAAATTTATTTTTTGCTGAGTTTTAAAAACTTTAGTAATTGCATGATGCAAAACCTAGATAAAGATTAAAAAAATTATGACGATTTTTGGTATAATTAATTCGGATTTTCGATTTCAAAATTCTTCGAAATTTTTCTTGGAAATTAGAAAATATTTCTCAAATATTTGGTTTGGCTAAAATAAAGTAAATAATAAATTCTTGGGCATTTGGCGAACCAATCCGTGCATATACATACCTGCAAAAATAAAGTACCGGCGCGTTGATAACACTTGAGAATATCATTAATTGGAGGAATGCACGTCTGATCAGATATCGGACCTGGGGATCCGAACTGACTCGGGGCGTCATAACCAGAACGCCAATTTCACCGATGAAACTGCAGCAGAAAATGGCACAAATGATGACCATGATGGACTTGAAGATGCGCCGAGTTTGTTCTCGCTGACATTGGGCGTTTCCAGCATTGCGTTTGGTTCCTAGATAATTTATTTTAGACCGCTAAGCTATGATAAAATTAACAACCTATAAGTAATAAGCTCCTTTAGTGTGACTTTTAAAAATATATAGACTTTCCTCCATTTAATTAATTCACAAGATAACAAATGGTCGTTATGACAAAATGTTAAAATATTTTTTTATTTAATAATAACGAAGGAAGTTGTCATCACAATTTTGCAGTAAAATTTTTCAAATAAACTTCGAAGAGCTTGTTGAAAAATTCCACTTTCATTCCCTTTTCGCGCTCCTTATATTCCACTTTCATTCCCTTTTCCGCGCTCATTCCCATTCCGCGCTCT
>LDKF01003578.1:594-13272 GCA_001026735.1 Rotylenchulus reniformis | reverse complement strand
CCCGTGCCCAACCCTAGTTAACACTATTTTTATGAGTGTTCTAGTTGAGATTACATCGCATCAAAAAATATATTTTCCCCGAAATAATTAAATATTAGTAAGAAATCTTCTAGGAATGGATAAATTAACATGTATTTTATTTACTATACTCATAGGGATAATTTCAGAAAACGATGTCGATTCTTCATTCGATTCCTGATTATTCATCAACATTTCGGGATCCTCAAGATGCATCGGTGGCTTGTTAAGATCAAAATTCCGTTCATTATTTGTGCATATTGTCAGTTTAAAATAGATTAGCAGTAGCATGGGGACGGGATTTTGAAAAAATCGGGGAGGGGATTGCCGGAGATGGGCGAGTCGGGGACGGGGATGGAAAATCGGCCGAGGACGGGGATCGGGGTTTTCGGGGACGGGGATGGTGAAAAAATCTCTGTCTTTTTCCAGAAAAAATTTTTCCCAAAAATTTGTCCCAGTGTTGCAGATCAAAAAAATTTCAAAGCTTTAAAAAATGAGCATTTTTTGGATGAAAAAATTTCACTGTATGAGGTGCCGGCGGTCTCGATAGGGACCGCCGGAGGAAATTTTGAAAATTTAGATCATTTTTCTTGAGAAAATTAGTCAATTTTAATAAAAAAATTTTAAAAATCATTGTGGGAGGTGCCGGCGGTCCCGTTAGGGGCTGCTGGTGAAAATTTTGAAAATTAATACCCTTTTCTTTTAAAAAATTGTTTATTTTTTATTTCCGTTTTTCTGTTAGTTTCTGTTTGAAAATTCAAGAATTATCATCATTCTAAGAAAAGTTTTGCTGATATTGGTTATTTGAAATGTTTTTTATTCTAAAAATTTTTTTCGTAATAATTTGTATTTAAATAACTAAAAAATGAACAAAAGAAAGACAAAGAAAACAATTTAAAAATTATATGAGGCGACGGGAATCGAACGCGCGATCTCATTACCAATAAACCAGTACTGTACCACTGAGCCAAGGTCTCATTGGGTAGTAATCCGCCAACTGTTGGATCCAAAATGGCATCTTTAGTGGTGCATTCTCTCCCGCGTGCTACCCTAGTTTAAAAGCCAAATAAAAGTGGATAAAAATAATAAATATTATTTGAATATATCAGCAGTGGTGAGAAGATGAAATGTAATTCGACGGCAAGCAAACGAGGAATAGAGAATGTCGCAAATTCTTGTATTCTCTCACGTCGCTCTAGCTTCTCTACCATACGCAGAATGTTGTACTCACTCGCGACGCTCTCGCTTCTCTACCAGCCCATCATGCGTTATATTTCAATGGCTAATTAGTGCGAAATAAGGTAGTGAAAGTAAATGAAAATCTTTTAACTTCGACTTTTTTCGGAACTTTTAGCATCCTAGTAACGGCAACAAAATTACGTGTAAATACCGGTGCTAGGGCGTTAAATAAGCCGCCATGTGGGGCGTTAAAAAACCACAACATGTTCCAGTCTGGCCGAAAACTTTTTTTTAAGAATGGATAAGCCGAAAGAATAAGAATTTTGCAATTTCAGGCTTCTTCCTTAAGAAATTTGGTCATTTTTGAAATTTTTATACAAATTTGCTAATTAATGGCGCCGGAGAAAATTTTGAAAAAAATTAGTTCTTTTTCTTAAGAAAAATTGGTCAAGTTTTAATGCAATCAGTAAAAAAACGCAAAAATCAGAACTAAATAAGGTCAGAGGTCAAAAATCAGACATTTCTGACAAATCAGAACATTTTTGACATGAGAGGCCTGCTGGATTTTTAAAGTTCTAGTAGCGTTAATAATAACTTATATTTTGCGATTAAAAAAATTAAAAAATTATTTGTGGATCAGAGTAAAATGTCATCTCTTATCAGACAAAGCCGCGAGCAGGGATGGGCGAAACTCGAAAATTTCTCGAAACATGAAACACGAAACGAAACAAATTTTTTTGCGAAACATGAAACACGAAACTCGAAACAAAAAAATCGCGAAATTTCATGAAACATGAAACGAAACACGAAACTTTTGAAAAATTTAAAAAAAAATTCGTTAAAAAAAAATCTTATGTTCAAAAAATCCATTAATGAGTACATAAATTCTAATGAATTATTAATGGTTCTTTGCATTGTTTTCTTGAGAAAGTTGGCCGTTTTGCTTAAGATTTATTTTTTTTAGAAAATTTTTACAGTTTGAGGGGCACTGGCGGTCCCGATAGGGGCCGCCGGGGAATTTTTTTTTGAAAATTTGGACCTTTTGGTAAGAAAATTGTTTACTTTTTGAGCTGCTATTAAGGTAATTTTATTGCATTTCCGGCGAACCTACATATAATATAGGCCGCCAGGAAAATTTTATGTAGAAATTCCACCGTGTTATGGGGTGCCGGCGATCCCGCTAGAGGTCGCCAGAAATTTTTTTTTTGGGAATTTAGTTCTTTTCTTAAGAAAATTGATCATTTTTATAAGAATTAAAAGTAAATTTTTTATGTATATACACATATACATTCTCTAGAAAACATAAGAAAATTTCTCGGAGATGTTTTGGGTGTGGTGACATTCTGTGGAGGACCCACTGAGCTCCAATGTGCATTTGAGACAGGGAGTGGAAGAGAGCGAAATAGTAAAGGTGACGGATTGTTAGAGGAAAAAATAGCACAGAAGGGCTGGGTTGAGATCAGACTATTTCAAGTAATCGTGTCGATAAAAAATATTTGAACCAGATACCCCATTCTTAGGGGTGCATTTTGTCAACCGTGACCCCCATTCTTAGGGGTGCATTTTCGCGAAATTTCGGGCATTTTTCGCGAAACATGAAACACGAAACTCGAAACAAAAAAATCGCGAAATTTCATGAAACATGAAACAGGAAATTTCGCCCATCCCTGGCCGCGAGTCTCATCATTTCCACAACATTTTTTATAGTAGTTTTGTATACTGATACGTGACGGCTTTCAATGCCCATTTAGACAAATTAGTATATGTTTTCCATTGAATTATATGGTGTATTAGAGGAGAGGAATGTAGACGAAGGCACGTGTTATTTCATTTTACGCTGATTTCTCTAACCGATCTCTCTCTCGCACTTAAACAATTATCTTTAATGCGAGAGATTTGATCGCAAGGGACACTACTAAATGTCGAAGATGTAACGCCGTCAATGCACCAAATTAGGTCTAATTCTTTTTGTAGCTAGCTAGGCCAGATTTAAGCAAAAAATTATATTAAATATTTTAACGTTTAGCTTTTAAATTTTCTATAAAATTTTGAAATTTCCGAGAAAACCTTTTTAAAAAAATTATAAAAAACCGCCATAAGGATCTGATTTCGAAGAATTGATTTTTTCAACTTTTCCTTTTTTTATGTCTAAAAATATTCGATGTTCGAAAAACATAAATGCTACCAATATTATCTTAAAATCTCCTAGAAATAAAAAAAATCGGGATTGGATGAAGAGGGAAATACAATCACAAAGCAGTACAGGTGATTATAATCACATAAAATATTCATTCTTTTTAATTTTCAGCAAAAATTCACATAAAATGATTAAATTATTATTTTTTATATTTTTTTGTCACGATTATTTTCCTGCATTAATGCCTGCCGGTGCCATCTAATCAAGGTAGAGGAGCGTATGTGCAACAAATGTGCAATTTCGCTCATGTTCATCTTCTTCTCATTTTTAAAAATATTTACTTTGACAATAATTTCTCGTTTTTCTTCATTGTTGAATCTTTTCTGTTTTTTACCCATTCCTAAAACAAAATGAATAAGTATTTCATTAGTATATACATTTAGAGATTGGACCCAGACCCGGGCCCAGCCCGGACTTTTCCTGGATCCGGGGTCCGGGTCTGACTTTTTTTTGGGGGGGNAAAAAAGTATTAAATTTAAGCTTGAAATTGCAAATAATTCTTGAAAATCCAAACATTTTTCAGGCTAAAAAATCAGGCAGATTTTCTGCATATGATATAACATGGATTTAAAATTTCTCTCAAACGTTTCCGTACTCATTTCGTCGCAAATTCCGCGCATATCTGATAATGAAATCAATTCGTTTTCTTTTTAAATTTTTGATGCTCGATAATGAAATCTTTTACCTTCGAGAGCTATGCCTCTGTCCCAGCTGGCTAAATTTTCTGGCGAAATTTTCAATTTTTCTGCAAATCTTCTATATGGCATAGTTGGATCTTTGGCCTTGGCTTCACGATATTTGGCAACAAAATCCAATTTTTGCTCTTTGGTAAATCTCATCCCTTTTTTCGATGCAATCTTTGGCCCTAAAATTAGTTTTTTATAGATCATTAAATTACTTTTTTTAATATTCATTCCCTTTATTTTTTTGCAATAATATTTTAAAAAAAAAGTTTAGTGGAACATATAGTCTGCTTAAATCAGAAATAGAATGAAAATTTTTGGGTTTTCATAAAAAATCATTTGCGATCAAAAATTATGATTTATGAATGTTTTTTATTTTGGATAGCAAAAATTGATAATACTTTTTTTATTTTATTAAATTTATTTATGATAATGACTAGGGATGTCCAAAACCTGAAATTTTCCAAAACTCAAAACTCAAAACCAAAACTTGAGCCCAAAACCAAAACTGGGTACCAAAACCCAAAACATCAAAACTCAAAACCCAAAACTCGAAACTTTCAGATTTCCTTTATAAAATTTAAAAAAAATTTGCTTTCAATCATCAAAATTAAAATGCAAAAAAAGCTGTTGCATTCCGTGTTCTTCTGATAGGTTTGATCGCATTGGACTGTAAATATCCGATAATTTGCTGAATGTCCTTTCTGATTCAACTGTTGATGGTGGAGCAGAGAGAAATTTCGGCACTATTTGTCTTATGGTTGGGTAAATTGTTTTGTGGCGCCAAAATTCCAACGGATCAATTTTTGAATTTTCAAGAGGTGCCTAAAATTAGCCAAAATTTGATGATTGTTGATAATTTTTTGCCTTAAAATACGCATCAATTTCCTCCGAAATTCTTGTGCTTTGCTGATCATTTCGATTGTAGTTTGTTTCTGCCGCTTCATTTGGTGTTGTGAACAAAAAATTTGACATGAGATCAGTAGGCTGCGATGTGCTCATCTCCAATGTTCCCTCAGAATCAGGGGTGGACGCAATTGCGGATTGCGAGTTGCGGAAATTGCGGCCTTTTTTGGGTTGCGGATTGCGGATTGCGAGTTGCGGATTTTTTCGAAAAATCCGCAAAAAATCCGCAATTTTAAGCACCCCTAAGGATGGAATTTTTGGAGAAATTTTTTAAAATTTCTTTGAAAAAATTGGGAAAAATTCTTATTTTTTGAACCAATAAATGAAGAAAATTTGAAAGGAATGGACATGTATTTTTCAAAATTTTCGTCGGCGGACCCTGTCGGGACCGCCGACACTATTTCATTATTAATTATTCTTTGACTTCTAAAGAAAATGGCTAATTTTTTAAAGAAACGTTTTCGGGAAAAAAGGAAAATGATTATTTAAGCTATAAAATTGAGGATGAAACTCATCCGTTTAATATTGAGGATAATTCTGAGAAATGGCCACTTTTGGGGAAATCAGTACGAAAATTACATTCTGCCCCTGCTACTACAAGTTCAGAAAGTGAAAGCTTATTTTCTTCGTTCGGAAAATTTTTACTATTTTTCTTAGATTTTTTAAAAAGAATTTTATTAAATATCTCACTCGATCCTATTCAATTTTTTAAAAATTTTATAAAGAAAGATCAAATGAATGAGGGGTGCCGGGAGCCGGCGGCCCCGAGTGGGGCCGCCGGGAAAATTTTTTGAAATAATGAATTTTCCTAAGGAATTTGAGTCTTCTTTTTTCATTTTTGGTAAAAGCAATTTTTAGCAATTTTGAGGATTCGGCAGAAAAATTTTAAAAATTGTAACTTCCTTCTTATGATTAGGGTCATTTTTTATATGCGCAAAAATTTCTTAAATATGCGCATAAAATATGCACGAAAAATGCCAAAATATGCGCAAAATATGCTCAAAATTTCCAAAATATGCTCAAAATATGCGCAATTTTTTTTGCAAAATATGACCTAAAAATGCAAAAATTTTGCCTAAAAAGCAATTCTTTACTATTTAAAGTGGTTTTTTGCATATTTAAGGCATTTTTAGGTTAAAATTAATTTGGTAATTTTTTTTTTGCATTTTTGGCCTTTTTCATGCCTTTTTGGAGATTTTTTGAAAAACAGTGTGGTTTCTTAAGAAATTTGCCCATTTTTCTTTGAAAATTATAAATTTAACCATTCTGGAATTTTTCAAAATTGCCAAAAAAATTGAAAAATGTCCGAAAAATTTCAAAAAAATTTCAAAAAAATTTCCCAAATATGCAAAAATTTCTCAAAAAATGCATATTTTTCTCAAAAAATGCCCAAAATATGCTCAAATATGCGCAAAATATGCGAAATATGCAAATATGCACAAAAAGTCGAAAATATGCAAAAATATGCAGTTTGAAATCCATGCTAGAGCGTTCAAACTATGCTAAAAATGTGTTTTACGTGATTTTCAGGTCCTTCTGAACCAGCAAAAAAAATATGCATTTGCATATAAAAATTGACCCTACTTATGATTATGCCCTATTTATTATGTAGGTTAAGATCAGATAGGTTCATAATGCAAAAGTATGTAATTATGTATGGACATGGCCTATAGGAAATTTAACAAAAATGATCATTTTTCAGAAACAGTAAATTCAAATACATATTAAAAAAATTAAAAAAGATTTTTGATATTATTTTTCAGAATTTTTTTTTTGTTTTTAATATAGGGAAATTTTTTTTCAAAAAATTGCGGGTTGCGGATTGCGGAAATTGCGGCCTTTTTTGGGTTGCGGATTGCGGTTTGCGGATTGCGGATGAAAAATTTTGATTGCGAATTGCGGATTGCGGGTTGCGGATGAAAAAAATCCGATTGCGTCCAGCCCTGCTCAGAATCCGAACATCTGAAAAAATTAAGCCTTTTTAGAAAAAAACAGGAAAAAACCGTCTTTCGGGATTAATAAACAATTCAATTTCACTCTGCAACATTGCTTTATTTTGTATCCGATCTTCATAACAGAACAAATTTTGATGATTCTTAAATAAAAAAATTATTTAAAAATGATACATATAAAAACTTTTGATGAAGTTTGAGATGCTTTTCCATTCCCGAGGTACTGCCATTTTTTCTTGATATAAATTTGGAACATATTCTGCATTTGGCCCTTTGGTCGCCTTTATTGAACTGGTAATAACGTAAAAAAGAATGAACTGGTTCCGTCAAATCAAGTTTGCCTCTGATTTTGTCTTGAGATTCGGTTTCTTCATTAAAAACTTCGTCGTCATTTTCCTCGAGTTCATCTAGCAAATTGAGTTCTGATTCCATTTTTTCTGTAAAAAAATAAATAAAAATTCCGAATTTTAAAAACAAACAAAATAATAATAATTTCTTAATTTTATATATTAAAAATACATTATTTATTTGCATTTTTATAGAAAAAGAAAAATTAATTGTTACCAGGCATTTGGAAATGGGCTATAGACAGAGAAAAAGAGAAAGGAAAATTGGGCTAAAGACAGAGAAAAAGATTGGCATTATGTTTAATAGAAAAATTTGAATGATAACATCTAATGTTCCAATTATTTCTGGAGGAGCCATTTTATCCAGTGCAAAAAAGTTTTGGTTTTCAAAACCTAAAACCCAAAACCAAAACTCAAAACCAAAACCCAAAAAACCCAAAACTTTTCTCGACTCAAAACTCAAAACCAAAAGTTTTGGACATCCCTAATAATGACCTCTTTTCTTCTTGACATTCCAATCCTTCGTCTTTATCCAATTTCTCATATTGGATTCCGGAATGCTCAAATGTTCGCATGCATTTTTGTCCGAAATTGTTGGATTTGCCGATTTAATTTTGTTGAATTCATCGACAAATTTCTTTTTTTCTTCCACTTATATTGTCGACGCCTCATAATCGAAGTTGACGCTAAAAATCATTAAACAAACTTTTTATAAATACTTCTAGAAATTCATTTCATTACATATTCGAAAAAATTTGTATATTATTTTTTGCATGATATCATCTCACTTAAAACTCGTCTCAGATATGCTGATAATTCATTTCTATTCTATAGAGATCGAAGTGGTCGATATTTCGGTTATTTTTTTGATATTTTTGAGATTCGGTTTCGATATTTTGGTCGAAAAAAGACCGAAAAATTTTTGGATTTTATGTCGACCGACATAAGACCCTAAAAACCGATAATAACGACTGAAGTTTTCCAAACCGATAAAACTGATCGAAATTTTATATGATTTTTCCAAAAAAATCAATGAATATTTTGGCTAAAAATCACCAATTTTTTGAATAATATTCTATGCATTTGAATTCACTGAATAGAATAAATAGAAAAAAATAAACAAACCAAGATAGTGTAATTTTGAAAATATTTTCAAACAAAAAAGAGAGACACATCTCAACTTACCATCCAGTTTTATAATATTAAATTACATACTCGTAGGGCAGTCAGGTACAGGACTAGGAACCGGTATTTCTTCGTTCATCAACATTGTTTGATCCTCAAAATCCACCGATGGTTTGTTAAGATCAAAATCCCGTACATTATTTGTGCATATTATTATTTTGGAAGCGAAATAAAATTGAATAAAAACAAAAATTATTTTCTGGGTAAACATTTCAGCTGAAAAAATGGAGTAATTTGTCCAATAAAAATAATTGTAATTAATAATTAGAAATTACTAATTTATTATCCGTTAAAAAATGCCATCTTTGCCAATCAACACAATAAAAATTTTTTAAAGTAATGCCAAAACTAAGATAACTTCACTGGAGGCCAGCTCATCAGAATTAAAAAAATGTTCGTAAAAAAAGAATAAATAAAAATACAACGAAAAATAAACAAATTCTTTAAAATATTTTTTTTGTCTTTTTTAGCAAAAATTTTAAGCAGAGTTTTTATTGAATTCTGTTAGTTATGAAAAGGCCATTAATATAAATGTTTTTTATGAAAAAATAAATTATCAATATCCATTAAAATTTAAAGAATGCCATTTTCATTTGCTAGTCTGTTTCATTTTTTCATTTTTTTCTTAGGATATTCATTTGTATTTTGTTTGTTTGATCACTAATGTGAATTTGTTTTTTCCGAACAAAATTTCAGATCGTTAATAGCGAAAGAATTAACATAAGTTTCACGCTAGGTTTCAGAATAAAACAGTTCGTAAAATAGAATAATTAAGAAAAATATAACGGAAAAGTTCGCATAAATAAATGCATACTCAAAGAAATCAGGGAAATTATGTGTTATTGCTCATTAAGTAGTTGCTAATTAGTCGTTTTTTGAAGCTGACTATTGCGGGTAGATAAATCCAAAATATTGCACAAAATATGCTATAGAAATCCAAGCAGTTCATATATACTAGAAAATACAGACCTGCTAGTATTATATTTGGTTCCCTGTCATTGCGCGAAAAACCTCCATTATGGGAAAATTCTACCAACTTTTGACCGAATTTCAAAAAACTAAACAATTTATTTTTTTAATTCAATTATTCTATTTAAGGAGAAAAAGTAAAAGTAGTTAAATTAGTCAATTGTTAATTCATAAAAAATCTATTTTTGAACTTTTTGGCCGAATTATGGAAAATTAAAAATACCAGATGATAGAGCATAAAATTCCGCACATTCCGCACAATGTCTTTTTATAATTTCAGCCTAGCAAGTTTTTAAAAAGTTTTTCTTTTGAGTAAATTCATTTTGACTCATTTTGAGGAAACACCAATTTTGACCTTTTTCGAGGAAACGACACAGCACCATTTTTGGGATTGCCATAATGGCGGTTTTTCGCGCAGCGCCCATAATGGTTTAAATTTAAAACCGAACCGAATCTCCCGTTTCGGTTAGGCCGGTTTTACGACCTCCGGTTTCGGTTTTGGCCCTACCCCTCGGTTATCGGTTTTTCAGAAATTTGACAAAAAGTGGAAAAATATCATTAATTAAAAAAGCAATAAAATTTCAGTAAATATATTTTTATATCAATTTTCATAATAAAAGTACAGTGATTCAATTATTCACACTCCTCATCTGATTTTTTATTGTAAATTTCTAATTTAATTATTAACTTTTAATAAAATCGAATTATAGATAAATAGGTAGATTTTTTTGGAATTCAACATAAATAATATAATAATAATGAATGCTTTTTTAAACTGATGAACATATTTTTTAACCGGCTAAATATTAGAAAAAATGCTTCAATTATCCTTCATTCCATCCATGAATTAACAATCCTTTGGCAGGATACAGTTGACACCATCAAGGGACCGCATAAATCCCTTAAAAATGGGAATATCGCCAAATTAAAAGTTAAAAATAAGAATCCAAAAAAATTAAAATTCCATTTTAAAATCATTTATATAAAAAAAAATATTAAAATTTTTTATAAAAATGAACAATTTTAACTTGAATATATCAAGCTCAAAAATCAATCTCAGCAATTTTTCAAATTTTTATTCCATTTTTTCCGACTTTACCGTATCACATTGACACTTCGGTGGTCCCGTATCGTTGCATCCCTTGGAATTTCCGGCAGAACCCTGGCCACAAACGGGCTCGCAAGTGGGAGAATGGACCACAAAGGACTGGTTGATGGGACACGAATGGCCTTGGCCCCCGTCCTGGGCCATCACCACAACCGTTATGGCCAACAGGCAGAAGCAGAAGAGGAAGAGGACAGAAGTCTGAAACATGGTCTAATATAAAACATTTTAATTATAAAAATTGAGAAAAATTCAAATAATGCAAAAATAAAATATATTTAGACAAAATTCAAATAATACAAAAATAAAATATATTTAGACACGAAGTTAACAATATAGTTCCTTACAAAAAATTTTTGCAGTTATTAATTTTTTGTTTTTTATTTGCTGAAATTTTATTGTTAATATTTTCTCGCCAATCAAATTACTAGATTATTTAAAATTGAGAAAGTAGAACCTGGCAAGATGCTATTTTTAAGTAGTAAATTATTTAATTTCAAGTTTTAGATTCATCAACTTCTGACTGAGATTTCAATTCTAAGGCAAACATTTTTTTTATTTTTCTTTGTTCGATTCAATATAGAGAACAATTACAATTAAATTTGTAAGATCAAATTTAAAAATTGCTTACCTTTTCCATTGTTGCAGTTGTGGATGATTTTTAATTTTCACAGCCTATACATAGGGCTGTAAATGACAGATTATTTGCTAAATTTGGTAGGATTATAACTAAAAAAATTCAAAATTTGAGATTATTTTGGAAAAATGGAAATTTGCAAAATTAATGATTAAAATTTTTTCTAATTTATGAAAATTATACAAAAATGCTGGATTTGTACCAATTGAGAATGTAAATTGACTGCATTGATTTATGTAAATTATGATTTGATATTAAATATTTTCCATTGAAAAATGACTTACTTTCTTTTTTATGTTATTATTTTTACATTCCATAGTGAAAATGATAGAATTTACTCATCTCCGAAAACGACCGACCGATGTTGTTAAAAGTATTATTTAATATTCATTGTAATTGTTCGTTTCAAAATTAAAAAAATGTAACTTTTATATCATTATTTCAAAAATTGTTTATTTCGCTTTATTCGTGATTGTGAACTTGTTAAAAGAATATGACTATTCGTGAATAATAATGTAAAAATTTTTACATCAACCATTTGTTATTTGGAAGTCATTCGCATAAGAGTTGCATAAATAAATTAAAATAATTAATGTAAATATGTAATATTTGAATATAAATAAATTGATTTTTATTTTTTATGTATTTATTATTTTTTATAACTAACTTGTAAGATATACTTTCTATCATGATTTTAAATCATTTATTTGCTGATTATTTTTATCACAAAGCCAAATCAAATATATATTTTTATTCCAATGAATCTAAGAACATAAAAAAGATAATTTCAATATAAATATTAAATTTTTCAAAGCGTATTAAGTGATACATATATAGATACATTAATTTTTTTATCATATTTTATCTGTGTAGGGCTGACAAATTCTAAAATCGATTTTCTGGACCCCATAAAAATATTATTTTGCAAAAATTCATTAAGCCGCCACAGCGGCGAATCGATGTCCCCAGCTGTTGTTTTCTATGGGAGCTTGGCCAAGTCCCAATTCACAGCTTGGCCATAGCCCCCCTCCCTCCCGTCAAGAGTGGTAATCGACCAGTCGGGATTGATCAATTAGAGCATTTGTCCTCTCATTCTCAACAAAACATCAGATTCCGGAGGATTTGGTCTCCAAGGATTCCTCGGGGAAAATGCAAACCAACAAGGGATCCAATAAATAAATGCAATTATGAGTTAGTTATTAATTTATTTTATTATGATAGAGAAATAAAAAGGCTTTTTACTTTCATGGATTTATTTCAACAATCATAATTCTTTTACTATATTATTTAATTTAGTCCAAAATTGAAATAGTTACCATTTTTTAAATACAATCTGAATATTAGGTTAATATCTATAAAAATATAACATTTAAATCATATATATCTTATCTCTTTGAAACACTGCAATAAACATATAGGAATTTTACCATGTTTTTATTAATTTTTCAACTTATTAGTAATTATTTGAAAAATATATATCTTATTTTAAGATAATTTTTT
>LDKF01003574.1:8634-20291 GCA_001026735.1 Rotylenchulus reniformis | reverse complement strand
TTGGAATCGCAAACCAACAAATTGGAAGCACAATCAAAGAAATTGGATGTTGTTGAAGCAGAGCTTCTGGAGGAGAAGGTACATAATTTTCAAAAAAAAATTAAAAAATGATAAAAAATAGCTGATTCATAAAGTATTTATTCTACAATTTTTTTTTGATTTTCTAATCTTAGAGAAAATTTTTAAATTTGCTAATCGCTAATATGCTATAATTGTTTTATTCATCAATAAATTGGCAGATATAAATATAATATTAACATATCAAAAATTTAAGGCAAAGGTGAAAAGGCTGGAGGCAATTGTGGACAAATTGCAAAAGGAAAAGCGCGAAGAAATGGATGAGGACAAAGCGGATGAGAAAGCAGATGAGGACGATGCGGATGAGGCCGAAGCAGATGAGGACGAAGCGGATGAACAGGAAGCGGAAGAAGATGAAGCAGATGAGGAGGAAGCAAATGAACAGGAAGCGGATGAAGCGGAAGCAGAGATAGAAGAGGAATTCCAGCAGTTGCCAACTGCCGATGAGGCCCATGGTAAGTGGCACAATTAAAAGAAAAGAAAAAGTCACAAATTAGTTCCCCAAATTTTAGACCCATGCTAATAAGTAAATGATGCATATTTCATAATCATCTTAAGAGAATTTTTAAAGAAAAAGGATTAATTTAGGTGAAATTTTCAATCTTTTAATGCATTAAAATAAGCCTATCATATTTAACCAGGGACTTTGGGCCCTATGAAATACGTTTGAATTTTGAGAAAATAATTCTATTTCTTAAAAATCAAATTGAATTAATAAATTTCAAGTCAAGATGATACCAATATGAATATGTGCTTATTTATATTTACTATTTTTTTAGTATATTGTGTTTTTTTCAAAAATCAAAATTTATTTGACTCAAATTTTTTTAGAATCGATTGATGAAGAAGCGGAAGATGGTGGTGGTGATGCACTGGCAACAATGCCGACAATTGCAAAAGGAGTAGAATGGGGTATATTTTTCATGCTCTAATTTTTGTAAAAAAGAATTTTAAATATTTAAGCACTATTGATAAAATTTATTATTCTTTAATTACTATGATGTAGGAGTCTATTTTTTCGTAAATCTAATTTCAACAATTTTGATTTATTTTGCCTTTTATATAATTTTATTTATTTATTTTTTAGTTTTGAAGGCGGACAAAAATCAAAAGGAATGGGAGAAGTTGCTTCGCGAACACCAAGGAACACTGCCGGAAATACTCCACACTCGAAACGGGACACGATGGACATATTTTACAACATTGGCAACAGAACGACAACTCATCGAAAAATGCAAAGAATGGGGCGTGAACCTGCTGCACAACAGGAAGAAAGAACGAACAGTGTACTGCATTGGACGACGGAGAAGAGACAAGCTACTAAGGATGGATGAGGGCGAAAAATTTCATGTATGTTGTAATTTTTGCATTTTATTTTAATGGACTAAATGAAAAATTATAATGGACTATGAAAGGTTTTCAATGTCAAAAAATAACCATTTTTTAATTTTGAAATATATTTTAGAAATTACAAAAAATTGATTTTTTCCCAAAATAATATTTTCAGTCATTAACAAAATAAAATTATTTGCATTCTTAAAATATCATTTTATTATTAAGTTGATTCACTCAAAAACAAAATTTTTATAATATGTACGTTATTCTTTATTTAAAAAAACGATGGTTGAAAAAATTTATTTTTCAAAAAAAAAAATAAAATTTTCTCTTCCAGATCTACCGAGGACCACACAAACACTGTTGTGGCAGGGAGGATGGAACCACTTGGGCGGATTAAGAATTTTATGTTTATGGAAAGAAGTAAATTTAGGCCCTAAAATTAAATAGCAATTCGCATTTTCACTTTTTTTATCAGTCAAAATGTTTAAATTTCTAAAATTTCATTGCATCAATTATTTTTTCTGGCCTAAATTTGCTGCTCTGAAATTTCTTCATTTTATGACATTTTCGCAATTTTACATACATTTGTTTTTTTTGTTGATTGACGGTTGATCCATTCAAAATAAATTTTTTACAGAAAAATCTCAATATAAATAAAATTCTTTAAATTTTTAATGCAAATCTCATGCATACTAAATAGAGAATTTTTACATGAATCATTCTTAAAGCAAATGAAATTTTTTAGTAAATTAAAATTTAATTCGAAATTTCTTAAAAATAATATTTTTAAAAATTACATTCCCTAAAAGTTAGTTGATCCTCTATAATTTCGAAACATTAAATTTTTGATTTTAAGCAAATAAATAAAACATTAAGAAACAATTACCAAATAAATATATCTACAAATGGCAGAAAGTCACCAAATTTTGAAGGGGAAAATCAGTGCTTTTTCATCATTCATTCATTGTCTGTTCGCCTTCATCGGTGTCACTGAAGGACAATACTCATTGACCAGCTGGATGTTGTCCACCCCACAAGCTCCTTGGTATTGCCCGACATTTCGACATTCGAAAATGATCTAAATATAAAAATTTTTGGACCAAAAAGTATAATTATTCGAACGAATAAAAATCAGACCAGGAAAAAGAATCATAGTGTAACCTGTCTTACAAAAATATTTATCGAAATCCTAATTTTAAGCAAAATTCAATCTGTTTTAGAAAAAAGTAATTAATTTGGGCTATCAATTTTTTAGCAAATTTCGAATCTACACTAAAATTTAGGGCGAAAAAATGATATCCAGTTTAAGTTGATATCCGTTTACATTTAAAATCATTCATTACATAAATAAAGTTCTGGAAAAATAAATGCTTAAAATCTTTTTCCATCTTCTAATTATAATTTATATGCAAAAGTGCGCGAAGATCAATAATTTTATTCTCTATTTGCATTATGTTTTATTATCGTTTTTCCTCTTTGAATGGTTTGAATTCAAGTTTGCCGTAAATTACCATTATTCACTTTTCATTTTTCTTATAATTTGATCAAAAATTAGCCGAATAAATCTTCAACTAGTCAGCGATCCCAATCTCTTCTGTTTGGCCAATTACCTTCTTTGTGCCCTGTGGACATGTTGCCAAATGGTCCCTCCACTTTCTGCTGCCCCGCTTCACCCCCAATTCTGTCTCGAACGCGCACTTCTCATCCCGATCAATCCGATCACAGCAAACTCGAAGCTGGATGTCTCTATAAAAAATTAAATCACATATTTTTTAAATAAAAAGATACTACCTGGATGATGAAATTTTCTTAAAAATATAAAATTTTCATTTTTTCAGGGATTTCCTGACAACCCTTAATTTTAAGACTGCAAATACTTATTGACAATCAGTTGCTTATTTCAAAACTAAAATATAAAAAGAAAGGATATGATTTTTAAGAAGTTGGTTGATTAAAAAATAAATTAATGTTTTAAAAAATATATAAAAATGTGAGAAAGCAATTGCACTTTTAGCGGAATTAATAAATTTACAAACCTGGTTGCCTCCCAAGCCCTGAAGCGGATTGTGGCTTTCTCGCCACTCAATAACCGTCCCGACAACATCGAATGCTGTCCCGGCTTCACATATGTGGCGGCGAAACGCTGATTGCGGGTTGAAAATACCTCTAAATCACGAATATTATACGGGTTCTTGATTATTTGTCGGATAAAGAACCAACAAAATGATGTCTATTATAATCCTATATATTTTTTATTCTTATCTTTTCTATCGAGAAACTTTGGAGAAAACTTGTATGATTTTTTGCGATTATTTGCTTTATCAAAAAATCGCATTATTTTCTCTTGGGAACTCGTTATGATTAAATTATTCTCAATTATAAAGTCCAATCTTAGTGAGCACTAACCAGCACGGGAGATGCCAGTCAGCCGGTTACGGTATCGGCCCACCCAGTTGTGCCACGACCGTACCACCACTCTTCCTCCTCCCTCCTGCTTGGTCTTGTCCGGTGATGTTACAGTACTATTTTTCATGTCAACATCATGTTCTTGTCTTGGTATGGTAACATTCGTAGTGTCAACGATATCTTGTTTGCTTGGTACGGTGCCATTTGTTGCCCCATCATTCTCTTGTTGTCTTTTGTGTCTAAGGTATGTCCTGGCCAACATGTACCTGTGGAAGCGCGGGTCATTCGGCTTCAATTCGTCGATGCTCGTCTCCCAATCACACAATGAGCCTTTAGGAACATTTTTAGACAAAAATTAAATCGGAATACAATAAAAAATAAAGCGAACTTAACAGAAAGCGGATTAATAATATTCATATACTGTTTGATTTTTATTTGATTGGTTTTTAAAGTGATTTGGAAAAATATGAATAAATTTTTAGAAGGATTACTACTAGTTAAAAAAATTCTGTTTTCTTGACCAAATTTCCAAAAAATAGGAAGTAGTTTGGTGGTTCTAATTAAGATTATTTAGCTTAAATAATCTATTTTAGAAGTTAACTAACCTAAAATTTCTTATATTAAGCTATCTATTAAGCTCTGAATGCTTCAAATTTAGTGCAAACTATCTTCGTCAGTTTGAATAATTAAATTGTTTGCAACAAATCGTTGAATTTTATAGAAGATTGAGGGGGAAATAATAAAATAAAAATAAATGAATATTTTTACCTGTTTCAAAATTGCAGGCAATTGCATCACAAATGGCTTGTTCATCTATTCTGGCAAATTCTAAAAAAATATATATTTTTAAGAAATACATCAAACATTCACCTATATATAACTTGGGTAATTAGGTCTTCGTAAGAAAAATTTTCGGAAGAAAATTTAAAAATCAAAGCTGGTTTTTCATCGCATTAAAGCCTTTAAATGTGTTTTTACCATTTTACCACTTCTTGATTTTTAAATTATTTGTTTTAGAACATAAATAAAATAAACCCATTAAAGCAATAATAGCAAGTATTAATGATAAACAGAAAATTCATTTATTGCAACTTTATAAAAACAAAACAGACACATGGCTTCATTGAGTTTAATGGGTTTATTATGGCCAAATGGTGAAGATCAAACATCACACACCTTCCAGGTTCTCTAGGTCCTCATCCTCCAGCTTTGGCTTTGGCGTTGCTGCTTCATTTTTGGCGTTCTGTTTGGCGTGGTTGTTGCCCTTGTGTTTCTGTTTCTGTTGGTTGCGCATCTCCTTCCGCAACTCATTGCTCAGCTCCATTGTGCTAAGTTCCGGCGTTGCGTCAACACTTTGTGCAACTTCAACCTGGGACACACCCTTCAACTTGGGAAGATTGGTCGGCGGTAATAACGGCGATTTTGGCGACACTTAAAATTCATAACAGAATTAAAAAAAACTTTAAATTTAGACAATTTTCTAACTTCTAAATCTAAAAACGATTAAAAAATCTGATCAATTTTATCATAAAAATCTTATGACGCTTAAAAATCACAGGAAAGTTGGAGTATTCTGTAAAATTATAATTCTGGAAATATAATTAGGGAAAGGTCTAATTTTTTAATGCATTGCAAAATAATTAATGAATGTCATTTTTAAATAGCTAAAAATATGCACATATTATTTATTGATAGAGATGTCAATTAGATTTGAATAAATCCCTAATCTATTAAGTATAAAAACTTGTCCAAAGATTTCTTGATTATTTTGAAGTAATTCGTATTTGGACTTTAAAAGTTCGAAATTTTAGGGTGTCATGAAACATACCGTTGGTGACCTGGGCATGCTCCAGCTGGTAGAAACCACGTGTTGTTGTATGCGCGGTTGTCGAATGCGGATTGTAGACATTGGCCCTTCCCAATTGACCCCTCTGTTGCAGTTGTTGTGTGACTTGTTGGTGATGTTGTGAGCTAATCAATTGTGGCGACTGTAGAGACTGCTGTTGCTGAGGAACTTGTTGGAAATGTTGTTGCGGTTGTTGTGGTTGAAAAGGTTGCGAGAGTTGTGATACAGGAGGATGTTGTTGTTGTTGCAGTTGTTGCGGATGCTGTGTTCTTAACTGTTGTTGTTGAAATTGAGATTGTTGCTGAAACTGTGGCGTTTGAGTTGGTTGTTGTTGTATTGGTTGGAATGATTGTTGTTGAAATTGCGGTTGTTGGGTTATGAAAGATTGTTGATGTTGTTGGTGCAGTTGTGGATGTACGTCATTTTGTTGTTGCGGGAATAAGGATTGTTGTTGCACCGTTTGGGTAGATTGTTGCTGCCGTTGCGCTTGAAAATTTTGTTGCTGATGATTAGGTGGTTGCTGTTGTTGCGGCGTTTGTTGCGGTTGAACATGTTGTTGTTGCGCTCCAAATTGTTGGGCTTGTTGTGTGGTTTGGAAGTTTTGAGGTTGTGGACCATGTTGTGGGAAGGTTTGTTGCTGTGCGACATGCTGTGGGTGTTGTAATTGTTGTTGTTGTTGCGCATTATGTTCAAATTGTCGATGTTGTGATTGCGCATTCTGATCAAATTGTCCATTCAATTGTTGAGTTTGTTGCAATGGTTGTCGAGGAAATCCAGTTGCTTGCTAGAAGAAAAATAAACCAAATTTTAAAATCCTCAAAAATTTACCTGTTCCGTTAGGCCTCCGCGCGTTGCCGCAATGCTCACTTCCTGATTCAACTTTGTCCTTTCCCGATGTTGTTGTGTTTTTCCCATATGTCCCTCACTTCGATGTTTTTGCGCAATTTTGTTGTGTTGCTGTGCAACTTCATGGTGTGGTTCGTCTTCCGATTTTTCTGTGGATGTGTCCACCAACACTGATTTGCTCGTCTTCTGCGTGGTCAGAATTCTTCGTCTCAATGACTCGTTACTTCCCGGTGGAAGTTGTGATGGTTGCACCGCAATTTGTTTCCCAATGGGATTTTGTTGCTGTCGAACTTCTTCCTCCTCCAATATGGCCGTTGTTCCATTATCTTCAGATTTGTGATTCGGAGGCTTTTGCCGCAATTTTGCTCCGATGGACGCCGAAATGGGCAAAGAATCTGCTGATGAGGATGAAGCATTTGAAGGTGATGGGGAGGAAGACACTCGGGCTCGGTTCTGCTTGACCTTCTTGTTGCCGCGCAACACACCTTTCTTCTTGGTCGCAACTAAAATAAAACATTTTATTTGCTAAATGAAAAATTTCAGATGCCTTTTCTAAAAGAAAATCAATAAGGATGCAAAAAGAAAAGATTTAGACGAGTAAATGTTTTTTTTCAAATATTTCATGATTTGTTAAAAATTAATATAGGAAGTTATAAGAATGTAAAAAAATTCTGTCAGTCATACCCGATTCTTCTATTTCTCGCTCAATCTGCTCCAACTCGGCTGCCAGCTCGGCCAAAGTCAGCTTGGGTTTGGATTTGGATCTGGATTTGTCATTGACCGGTGGTTCCGTGGTCTAGATTAATTTTAAATTATTAAAGAATTTTGCGAGAATTCTCAAACAAATACATAAATACATAGGTATGTATGTATAGGAAGGAAGCTCTGAGCTTTGAAAAAATTGGAAAAAAAATAATTTAAGAAAATTTACTCCATTCGTGATATCCTCGGCATTGCTCAAAATTGACACAATGGTTGTCTCATCAATATGTCTTAGTTCTGGATTCTGCTGAATTTCTGCCGATGTTGTCAGAGTTTCAGAAGCTTGGTCTGTTCCATTCAAATTGGCGCCATTATCGACATTATGTCCTTCCTCTGTAGCATTCTGTATCAAAAATGATAAAATTAATCAAAAAGGATTAATTTATCACGATTAATGCTAATTTAAGATTTAATTTTTTCGAAAGCATTTAACCTGATCATCACCATGGACGAGTGTTGTTGGTGCTCCTGCTATTTTGGAGGAAAATGCCGGTGGTGTATCTCCCTGGAATGGAATCAGATAAATTCAATTTATTTGATATTTTTTTTTCACTTTTTTTGTAAAAAGCTAACTAAAAGAAAATTTCAATGTATGGATCAAAAAATCAATTGTGTTAACCATTTGGTGAATTTTAAGAATCAGCAAAGTGCCAAATTGATATTATTGCAATAAATTAGGGTAAAACCAATATCCAAATTATTAGGTCCAAAAATTGCTCATGTATATTAAATTGGGGATTTAATAGTTAAAATAGCACCAGAACTAAACCAACTATTCAGATTCCTGAAATCCCGAACCCGAATCTAAATTTTAGGTTCATAGATACAACTCCAGCCAAAAATATATATATTAAGTAAGAAAAATTTAAAAAATTTCTGTTTTTTAAACATTACCTATATGAAATTTTAAAAGAATTTTCCACATTTATCCTTTGGTACGAATTCCTGATTATCTTTGACAAATTCAGAATTCCGGCTTTATATTTCCAATAATCCAGTTTTCTGCAACCTATTCAAAGTTCAACCCTGTATTTCTACCTGGAATCGATGCGCAAGTCCCAACCGTCGCATTTTGTTCAGGAAATGCCGCTTCACATTTTCATAGCGCACCCGAATTGCGTGCAACGCGGAGCTGAGCCGACCAATTTGCGCGCGTTCTTGCTGCACATAATGGGTGATGTTCAAGCCGCGCAACTCATCGGAATCACTTTTTGAAGGCACATTCAGCGTTTTAGATGAGAACAGAACGGCCGAGTTGCTGCCTTCCTGGAATAGTTAATTTTTTTGACAAAATAGCCAGCGGTTAGAGCTCCACTAGGGAAATTACGAAGATTTTCAGAATTATGAGTTTTTAGAAAACTAAAAAGGTCAAAATGTAGAGCATAATTTTCTGAATAAATTTGCTTTTTTGTAATTTTGGCCAAAGAACCTTAAAAGTTTAAGTTGGTTGGCCATATTTTGGCATTTAGGGGCAAAGCCCATTTGACAATTTCCGGGCAAATGACTCACACGATAGTGATAAAGATACCATATTAATAGAATGACCATAATGTTACTACAGTATTACCCAACGCAAACAGTGACAATGCACAGACCTTTCCCCGCTGCTCGGCCTCCTTGCGCTGTTTCTGCAACTTTGCAATGGCCGCATCTGCTTTCTTCTTGGCCTGCTTCATTTCTGCAGCGAACTTTTGCTCCAACACCTTCCATCCGGCCTCCAACTTGGCCATATTTTTCTCCTCAATTGTAATGTTCTCATTTGGTTGCCCGGCAACTTTTGGTTGTGTTGCGATTTCTGCTTTTCCAGAGAGATTTGGTTGTTCAGTCACGGATTCGTTCACAATTGTTGTTTGTGCTGTTTTTTCAACAATTTCCACTTTTCCTGCTTCTGTTGTTTTGTCAGCAACTTCTATTGCTTGGGTTGTGGTTGTATTATCATCAGCAGACAAAATATTGACAGGTTTGTTTTCAGTTGTCAAATTTTGCGAAGTGATATCAGTGAGTTGGGGTTCTTCTTCCTAACAAATAAAAAATATTCGATATGCAGGCAAATTTTGAGCATTAACTTAAACTAGCAGACTTCTAACTAGGTAGATATGTAGATTTAATAATTAAAAAATTCTTACAAGCAAATTTTCCCCGTAACAGGAAGTTTGAGCGCGGCCGGTTGAGCGCCAGAGCTAGGAAAATCATTATAACTCAGCCTAAACGAAATCTGGAGAAACGAATTTGGTGTCATTAGATAGATCTAAATGTTGGCCATAAATTTGCTAAAAGATTTTTTTGGATTGGCCAAGTAGAAAAAAGTTATGGCCAAATTAAATACAAAAATCGTGATTTTGGCCAAAGATTTGGCCATAACTTTTTTCTCATTTGGCCAATCCGGATGATCACTTTTGCATTTTTATAGCAGACATTTAGGCCTATCTAATGACACAAATTTGTTTCTTCATATTTCGTTTGAGCTGAGTTATAATGATTTTTTTAGCTCTGGCGCTCAACCGGCCGCGCTCAAACGTCCCCTACCGAATTTTCCCAATAGGTTGAATCAAAGCCCATATTTTCGCTCATATATTATTTTTTAGCATTTTTTTCTACTTCTCTCCTGCTTATAAATAGTTGAATATACAAATTATCCAGACGGTTTACTGTTTATGATCACGACCTACCGTTTGGTCCAGCTTCACATCTCCACTTTTCGCCGTTGTTTCCAATGGCACTTCCGACAGCGGATTAAGCTCCAAAGTTTGTACAATCGGAGGCCGAATGGTTGCGCGCATCTCAATGGGTAGAGATGTGGTAATTGCATCAGTTGTGATTGTTGTAATCTCTGGTGGCAAAGTTTCGTTTATTGAGAATGTTACAGTGGTTTCGGCAGTTTCAGTTTGTTCAGTTGCTTAAAATTCCAAAAATATTTTGATGAACATTTAGCATTCTTATTATTAAAAACAAAGCAAAAATATTTCAATTTTAAAAGCCTGATATTCAACAATAAATTCTAAATGGATTGAAAAATTCCCAGTTTTCTATAAATATGTGTATAATTTTTCTATAAATTCCCAATTTCCATTTTTCTGTTTTAGGTAGTTTTAATCCTAATCGCAGATGTTTTTGGTGTCATTCGACCTTGATTTCTGCTCTAGAGCTTCTAAGGTACTCTTTTGAGTGCCCTAGAAACCTTGAGTGGAAAAATATTGCAATTTCTTTGGAAAAAATCGAATCTATCAAAATTCGAACCTTAATTATTTATTTTATTTAAGCATGAAATGAATACCATATTCTCTCTAAAATAAGACCCACTCTGAGGGGTTTAAAAATAAGACCCCTCTCTAAATAAGATCACCCTCTGAGCTGGTTTCGAAAAAAATAAGACCATGGCCTTATTTTAGATACGAGATATATCTAATATAATATCATTGATTTTCTTCTAATCGTTTGTTTCCGTGCTGAGTCGTTTCAGCCAAAAGTGCCATAATGGGCGTTTCAGCCAAAAGTGCCAAAATAGAAAAGTAGTCCCTAAAAACTTTTTTGTAAGACAAGTTAGACAAAAAGTATAAATAGCAAAGTTGTTCAGAATTTTATGCTGATTCTGATGGTATAAAAATTATTTCAAATTTTCGGTCAAAACGTCGAAATTTTTTAGTTATATTGAAAATTAAGGTTTTTCCTAAACATTTCGACATTTTGACCGAAAATTCGAAACAATTTTTATACCATCAGAATCAGCATAAAATTCTGAACAAATTTGCGATTCATGTTTTTGTCTAAGTTGTCTAATAAAAAAGTTTTCAAGGACTACTTTTCTATTTTGGCACTTTTGGCTGAAACGCCCATTATGGCACTTTTGGCTGAAACGACATAGCACCTACAAATACGATAAATGATATGGGATGTTACCTTATTGGCGATTTCACCGGAATAGCGTTGATAAATGGCTATTCCAATGTCAGTCGAAACAAAAACGCCGAGAATGGAGGCACGGATCCAGTTGAATTCCATCTCGCCCCAGTTGATGATCACATTGGCAATGTGGGCGGAGAGCAAAGTGTAACTGCAAAATGGAAGACATGGAAAAAATAAAAAAAAAGCCCGAGCGGCGGCGATTCTAGGATCTCGGCTTGCGAGCGGGTACCCGTATCAACTTAACCAAACAAATTTTATTGGCGCCGAAGAGACTGCGAAAATTTTGAAAATTTAGGCAAAACTGGTCATTTTATTTAGTATTTATGGAAGAATTTCTGTTTTTAGGGTGGCGGTAACCCCCACCGAGGCTGCCGGTGTAAATCTCAAGCTTCTATTCGTTTTCTTCCTTTTCCTCATTCCATCTATTTTTGGACTTGAGAGGGTGTACCCATTAAAATTGCCCGGAAGAAAATGGCCT